>JAINUT010000834.1:0-43067 GCA_020205555.1 Panax stipuleanatus
ATATTAAAAGTCATTTTTAACTAAAAAATATATTTTAATACTTTATATAATATTAAATTTTTTAAAATATTTAAAGTCATTTATTATAACTTAAAATTTTTTAATACTTTAATATAATTTTAAATGATTTTTAAAATATTAAAATCATTTTTAAGTAATTTATTTAATACATTATTAAATAAATTTAATGTCATTAATATTAAATAAATTAATTATTAATAAAATATATCTCAATTATTAAAGTTAATTTTATAACTTAAAATAATTTTTAGAATTATTTATGAATTTTAATAATTAATTCTATTTATTTTTATTTATTTTAATTAATATAATTAATTTTAATTTACAACCGTCGCTAAAGGGCTATCGCGACGGAAAGTGTCGCCTTAGGTGTTCTTGAGCATCAAGAACATTCAAACTCAGTGTTCAAGGTACCTACTTTGACCACTTATAATTCTTTGATTTTAGTGTTTTCTGTGTTGGTAATTTAGTTAGTGTTATAGTATTAATGTAATACTACAACTACAACCAAGTTTCATGGTCATCCTACATCACAACTAAACTTATAAGCAATCAAAGTAGCTGTCAGAGGCTGTTCTGAGTTTCTGGGCAGCACAGAAACGGCCGGTCAATGCCGGTCAACGCTTTTAGTGGCTTATAACTTTCAATCAATTAATGTTTTTGATGATCTAGACGTCAGGCCTTGTACTATAACTACCAAGGTACACTAGTGAAGCACTTACATGATCTAGATATCAGCACATAAAGAGATCTAGTTTTTTCAAAAATTGGTCAGATGCTGCTTGAGAAATTCTGGGTTACCCAGAATTTTCAGATGAGCGAGCAACCTAGTTTGACCGCTTATAGTTTCCGGAAGGTTAATATTTAAGGCTTGAGAGTACTCTGGAATTGTAGTCCTCATGTCAAAGTACAACCTAGATACAACTTAAAACCCAAAAAAACTAACAGATAAGAGATCGAAGCGGTCAAAGTAACGGCCGAGCAATGTTCTTCAGTTTTCTGGGTTACCCAGAAAACACAAAGTCATGCTCGGTCAACGGGATTTGACCAATCATATCTTTTGATCTATACATGATATATACATGATTCCACTTTCATAATACTAACAACATGGCATAGAACACATATAAACACTTAAACACAACATAGAATTAACAGATTAAGAATTATAGGCCCCGACTTTGACTGCCAGAAAACATTTTTAGATTTTTCCCAGATTTCAAAATTTTCAATTTTCGTGCATCTAGATGTTATGGATCCATGATATAACAACCCAGATCACTTATTAACATCATATACAACATATTTAAACACTTAATTATAACATCTAACAAAAAATAAAGATCTAGCATTAGGGTTTTTCATTTTATACCTTTTTGAACAAATTTTTGATTTCTACTCCTTGATTCTAATCTTGGCTTGCTATGAGGTGTTTTCGGCTTTTCTTATAACTGAGTTTGAGATTAATTTTCGTGGTCTAGAGAGAGAATTAACAACTTGGCTTGTGAGAGAAAAATAATTGAAACTTATTTTCTTTTTCTTTCTTTTCTTGCAATCCTTAGATGCAATGTATTTGATTAATGTAAGGTGTCAAGTTTTGGCTGGTAGGGAAGATTTTGAGCATGTGTTGATATCTTGCAAGATCTTAGCATAATATCTTGGATAGATTTGCAAGTAACATAATAAAACAAAACCAAAATTAATTATTTTTGTAATTAATAAATCCCTTCAAGGGTATTTTTGTCCATGACACTTGAATCTAGGTTTTAACCCTTAGGATTTGCCAAATAATTCCTAGAGTTTGAAAAATTAATTAGGAATTAAATAAATTTAAAATTAAAACACACTAATTTAATAATTAGGATTTTTAATAAAATTAGGGTTTCCAAATTTATTAATTAGGGTTTCCTAATTAGTATCATTAATCACATAATATACATACTTTCATTTAAATACCAACATATTTAATTACTATGTTTAATATTTAAACAAAATAAATAAATAAATTCTTAATATATATTCATATAATTATATTAATTATCACAATTATATATAAAATTCATAATCATAACTTGTATCAATGTACTTACATATATTTGAATACAAATATAGTTAATACTAGTATTTAATATTCAAATTTCTTAAGAGAATAATTTCTTATTATTAACAACATAAATACACTTTTCTTTTCAATACAATTATACAATAATTGTATAATTCATGAAATTTCATAACCTAGATCAAAAATTAGGGTTTTGATCTATAATCACACTTTACCTTATATCCCACTATTAATTAAATTAAAATAATTAACTTAATTAATCTTGATTAATTCATACAATAAAATAATTATTATAATAATTCTAAAAAAATCCCTTCTTATATTATTGAAATAATATATTAAGCATATTTTCATGGAAAAATAAATAATAAAATATTTTTACTACAAAATTAATTTATTATAATAATATAATTTATAATAACTAACAATTCCTTTCTTGAAAAATTTATTTAAAATTATATATGCAATAATTAAATATATATTTATCACATATTCACATATACTTTACCTTACACATATTCCCACCTTTATTTTGATAGAAATAATATAAAAAAAAAATTTATACCCGAAATTTCTTATCTAATTATATAAAAAATATTGGGTTATTACATTCACCCTCCCTTATAAGGATTCCGTCCTCGGAATCACCGTTTCAATACTTATACACACAAGGGTAAATAATATACACATTCATTGCAAGAAGATCTCGATCAGATTCGATCGAACTGATCTTTAACTTATTCAGCATAAAGCTTGTCTATCTGATTAAACGGAATCTGATTTCTAATAGAACTCAAATTCCTCCTTCAAAATTCCTTAATAAAACTATTTACTATATATAAGAAAATCATATATAAGAAAATAAAATTTATTCAAATAATATTTGGAATTCCATCCCCGGCTGCTACCGTATCTTGAACCGTCATATTGAAGGTCCTTGCAGTTGGTTTGTTTGTCGTAGTTGGATACGTGATCGCCAGTTTTCCACTGTTATTTCCATCATTCGCATTTCCCCCATCGGCATTCCTTTTCTGACAATCCTTTGCCATATGAGCAGTTGATCCGCAAATGAAACAACCACTATTCTTTCTTGGATTGGGGCAATTAGGAGAGATGTGTCCCTCCTGCCCGCACTTGTAGCACACAAACTTTCCCTTGAGACACTCACCTGAGTGACCCTTCTCGCAATTTCCACATGGTTCCACCTTCTTCTTTATTGTTCCCTGACTATTACAAGTACTTCCCGAATTTGTCCACTTTCTTTTCCTACTTACACTTCCACTATTTCCTTCCACCTTAACTTTTCCTTCAATTCTACCCTTATTCTTCTTTTCCTTGTTGTAGAGACTCGTGGCCTCACTTCCTCCTTCGGCAATGATAGCCTTTTCCAATAGCGTTCCAAAAGAGTTAATCTGCAGCACTGCAACCTTGTTGTAGATCCAGGGTTTCAGCCCATGTTCGAACCTTCGTGCCTTTCGCGCTTCAGTGTTCACTTGTTGTGGAGCGAACCTGGCTAATTTGTTAAACTTTGCGGCGTATTCTGAGATGGTCATATTTTCTTGTTTCAATTCCAAAAATTTTACCTCCATCCTGTCCTGCATACTAGACGAGAAGTAATTCTCGTTGAACAGTTCTTTGAACCTTGTCCATGTTACCACTTCTGCTCTGGCTCAAGTTTGATTAGCCTCCCACCAGAAGTTCGCTTCCCCTTTCAGCATGTAGGTAGCAAAAGCTATCTTTTGCTCCTCCGCTACCCTAGCAATAACAAACGCTTTTTCTATTTCCTTTACCCAAGTTTGGGCTTCTATAGGGTCAGTCGTTCCTTTGAATTCAGGCGGTCCTATTGCCTTGAAGTCTTTCAAGTTTGCCAATTGATTCACTGGAGGATTTCCTGCGGCTGGTGCTCGATTTTGCATGGCTTGTGCTAACATATTCGCAAAATCTTGCATAGGGTTTGCTTGACCTCCTGCATTGTTAACAAAGTCTTCCACCCTTCGGGTTCGTGGTTTTCTTCTTGGCGGCATTATCTGGTTAAACAAAATCTTAAAGTTATTATCTTATCATTCATATACCATTTTTAATGGTATCATAAAAGATAGAATAGAAAATTCTAAATTTAGACCAATTTAGCTTGCTGGATTTCCAAATTCAGCTTGTTGAATTAACAAATTGTCATTTAATCAACATACCATCTTAACATATAATAATATCATAACATTTATATTCATATTCAAACAGTACATAGTACTTTTTCTTACATAATACAGACTGCCATAGTCAGTTACTATCCCTTAATGACTATAAAAGTCGGGATTCATCATAATACTTATGCAAAAAGTAATATATTTCACATCTATAAATACTATATATAATCCTATTTTACTTATCCTATTCATTTCCTACGCCTTCCCTAGATCCTGGACAAGCCTTTGCCTGATGACCTATTAACCCACATACAAAACATACGCATTGCTTCGGATCAGGGCAATGAGATGAGATATGTCTTTCACGTCCACAATTATAACATACATTCTGTCCTTTCATACATACGCCTTCATGTTTTCGATTGCAGTTCGCACATGTTCCTACTTTCTTGAAGTTCCCTTGATTAAAATCAGAATTTCCTAAATCACGGTCATTCATTTTTCTTTTCCCTTTCTGGCTTGGTGCTTCTCACGATTTACTGCATTTGACTCCCATCTGGTCAATTTGAACCTTCAACTTATCTTGTTCTTCCATTGTTTCGATTAACGCCTTTTGCAACTGGCTGTTTAGTAGCCTTTCCACTTTCAACAACCTTTCCAAACATAACAACTTGTTCTTTAGATTTTGCACTTTCGTTGATGCTTGGCCAGCTCCAACTTCAGTGTCTGAATCACTATCTGTCAATGACACCATTTCTGGTTCTGGTTCTATGTTTTCCAAAATGATTACATCATCTTGGTTGCTTTCCGGCGGAGTGATTTGCTCCTTCTTTATGACATGAGAGTCTTCTAATCCTTTCCTTCCTGACATCTATACACAAATTGTCTTAATTAGTACATAATATGTACACATAACAAACAATAGTTTACATAATTATTTTTAATTCATTTTATGATGAATTTCCTTAATTCATCTCCTTTAAACTCTATTTGAGTTATTTATTTTTCAATGCTTCTATCTAGCTTAAGGTTATAGCCTAAGGTATTCCCCCACCTAAGCTTTCTAACCTAAAGCTCTGATACCAACCTATGACGCCCCCAAATTCAGGTACTTGAAACCCGAACTTGGTGCTACACGATATCATTTCTTTGAGCAGAATAATAATAATATAAATAAACAAACTTAATTTACATATCAGAGTTGTCTAATCCCAGGTACGCGACCTTTAAAACATACGTTACATGATAGATAATATATTATCGTCTTCATAAAGTCTAACTATTACATAAGATACCATAAACCTATTCTTGCAGCTTTCCTTTGCCTATGTTTTTGCCAGAGCTTTCTGGTTGGTCACGCTTAGCTGAAAACATTTAATTTAAAACAAGAATGAGCATTTAATTGCTCAGCAAGTAATAACAGTTGATACACTTAAGCTGAAAGAAGTAAATGTTTTCTTTGAGGTATACTTCTACAACGAATCAATAGTTGTGAAGTCTTTCGAAACATATCTTAATAACCCATCAAATCGTTTAAAATTTTGAAACGACATAGTGACTACAAATGCTGAGTGGTCCATAGACCATGAACTTTTATTTTTCATTTTCGAAAAGGTTTAAACAGAAATTCATCTGCAAACCGCTCTGGTCTTACGGACATATAGGGTGATCAGCCCCGTTATGTCTTGTATTGATCAATATTATCTATTTGAATGATAAATTCATTCTCTCTGTTCGCCTTAACCACATAAACAATTTTCCCATTAAGGGTTGTTCATACTCAGTCTGGAGTCCTAACTAAACAATTCAGTTGGATGACTTTATCATAACCAATACTATCTAACAGTGCAATTCAAACTATGTCTAGCCGAGTCAAATAGCTTAGTTCTTTAAATCATGAACGTATACCAAAATTTTACAGTGTGTAACAGGATTTGTCATACCAAAGAATTTCTAGTTCCAGAGTTCTTTTATGAGTACAACAGTTCATACAAGTGGGGACACTTGTATGATAACAGACAATAATGAGATATTAATAAATAATAACTGAATTGAATAAAATTTCACAATATAAGAATAAGTTCATAAGTGAATCATGAATATCATTACAGATATGAATAATTGACAATAATTATTCATAAATATGCTTTTAGCTTACTGGGACCCATCGCATAGAATAACTGCGAGGAGTAGAGATACTTGATCACTATAACATTTGAGTAAGGTTAGAGAACTTGCCTTGATAGCTGATTACTGCTACGTAGCATAGCTTAAGCTGTTATCTTTAATACAAAGTCCTATCATCAATAGAATTATTCTTTTAATTAGAATAATATAACTTAACACATAATACTGCTTATTTGCAATCATTATACAGCTTAAACACGTTGTCACATATTCATATCAGTCATTAAAACACATAAGAACGTATACCTAGTCAAACTATGTCAATTTGGTTTGAGTTCGATATAGTTTCGGCATCCCGATTGCATTATCGGATAATTAACGACTTTATTTTTAATGAAACTTTGTTCAAAAACTTAAATACTATATTAGATAATTTAATTATCATTTATAATATTTTTCCAAATACTAAAATCATTTATTATAATTTTTCAAACACTAATATCATTTTTAATGATTTAATTGTCAAATAATATCATTATCATTAATATTTAAATAATTTAAAATATTAATGATATTCATGTCAATACTTTAAAAGTTATTTATTATAACCTGAAAATATTTTTAAAACCATAAATTACCTTTAAATAATTTTTTAAGATATTAAAATCATTTTTAAATAATTATCATTAATATTAAAATATTAATGTATTTCATTTCCAAATATTAAAAGTTATTTATTATAAATTAAAATATTTTTAAAAATTAATATCAATTTTAAATGATTTTTAAAGTATTAAAATCATTTTTAAATAATTACTATGAATATTAAAATATTAATGTTATTCATATCAAAATATTAAAAGTTATTTATTATAACTTAAAATATTTTTATTACATTTATTTCACCTTTAAATAATTTATAAAACATTTAAATCATTTTTAAATAATTTATTTAATATAATTATTAAATAAATTTATTATCATTAATATTTATATATTAATGGAATTCTTATCAAAATATTATAAGTTATTTATTATAACTTAAAATACTTTTTAAAATCTGAATATCATTTTTAAAATATTAAAACCATTTTTAACTAATTTATTTAATATAATTATTAAATAAATTTATTATCATTAATATTAAATTATTAATGAAATTTAACTCAAAATATTAAAAGTCATTTATTATAACTTAAAATATTTTTTAATACTTTAATATAATTTTAAATGATTTTTAAAATATTAAAATTATTTTTAAGTAATTTATTTAATATAATTATTAAATAAATTTAATATCATTAATATTTAAATAAATTAAATTATTAATGAAATATATCTCAAATTATTAAAAGTTAATTTTTATAACTTAAAATAATTTTTAGAATTATTTTATGAATTTTTAATAATTAATTTCTATTTATTTCTATTTATTTTAATTAATATAATTAATTTTAATTTAAAACCGTCGCTAAAGGGCTATCGCGACGGAAAGTGTCGCCTTAGGTGTTCTTGAGCCTCAAGAACATTCAAACTCAGTGTTCAAGGTACCTACTTTGACCACTTATAATTCTTTGATTTTAGTGTTTTCTGGGTTGGTAATTTAGTTAGTGTTATAGTATTGATGTAATACTACAACTACAACCAAGTTTCATGGCCATCCTACATCACAACTAAAAGTTATAAGCAATCAAAGTAGCTGTCAGAGGCTGTTCTTGAGTTTCTGGGCAGCCCAGAAACGGCCGGTCAATGCCGGTCAACGCTTTTAGTGGCCTTATAACTTTCAATAAATTAATGTTTTTGATGATCTAGACGTCGGGCCTTGTACTATAACTACCAAGGTACACTAGTGAAGCACTTAAATGATCTAGATATCAGCACCTAAAGAGATCTAATTTTTTCAAAAAGTGGTCAGATGCTGCTTGAGAAATTCTGGGTTACCCCGAATTTTTAGATGAGCGAGCAACCTAGTTTGACCGCTTATAATTTTCGGTAGGTTAATATTTAAGGCTTGAGAGTGCTCTGGACTTGAATTCCTCACGTTATAGTACAACCTAGATACAACTTAACACCCAAAAAAACTAACAGATATGATATTGAAGCGGTCAAAGTAACGGCCGGACAGTGTTCTACAGTTTTCTGGGTTACCCAGAAAACACAAAGTCATGCTCGGTCAACGAGATTTGACCGTTCATATATTTTGATCTATACATGATATAAGCATGATTCCACTTTCATAATACTAACAACATGGCATAGAACACATATAAACACTTAAACACAACATAGAATTAACAAATTAAGAATTATAGGCCCCGACTTTGACTGCCAGAAAACATTTTTAGATTTTTTCCAGATTTCAAAATTTTTAATTTTCGTGCATCTAGATGTTATGGATCCATGATATAACAACTCATATCACTTATTAACATCATATACAACATATTTAAACACTTAATTATAACATCTAACAAAAAAAAAGATCTAGCAATAGGATTTTCATTTTATACCTTTTTAAACAAATTTTTGATTTCTACTCCTTGATTCTAATCTTGGCTTGCTATGAGGTGTTTTCGGCTTTTCTTATAACTGAGTTTGAGAGTAATTTTCGTGGTGTAGAGAGAGAATTAACAACTTGGCTTGTGAGAGAAAAATAATTGAAACTTGTTTTCTTTTTCTTTCTTTTCTTGCAATCCTTAGATGCAATGTATTTGGTTAATATAAGGTGTCAAGTTTTGGCTGGTAGGGAAGATTTTGATCATGTGTTGATATCTTGCAAGATCTTAGCATAATATCTTGGATAGATTTGCAAGTGACATAATAAAACAAAACCAAAATTAATTATTTTTGTAATTAATAAATCCCTTCAAGGGTATTTTTGTCCATGACACTTGAATCTAGGGTTTAACCCTTAGGATTTGCCAAATAATTCCTAGAGTTTGGAAAATTAATTAGGAATTAAATAAAATTAAAATTAAAACACACTAATTTAATAATTAGGATTTTTAATAAAATTAGGGTTTCCAAATTTATGAATTAGGGTTTCCTAATTAGTATCATTAATCATATAATATACATACTTTCATTTAAATACCAACATATTTAATTACTATGTTTAATATTTAAGCAAAATAAATAAATAAATTCTTAATATATATTCATATAATTATGTTAATTATCATAATTATATATAAAATTCATAATCATAACTTGTATCAATGTACTTACATATATTTGAATACAAATATAGTTAATACTAGTATTTAATATTCAAATTTCTTAAGAGAATAATTTCTTATTATTAATAACATAAATACACTTTTCTTTTAAATACAATTATACAATAATTGTATAATTCATGAAATTTCATAACCTAGATCAAAAATTAGGGTTTTGATCTATAATCACACTTTACCTTATATCCCACTATTAATTAAATTAAAATAATTAATCTTGATTAATTTATACAATAAAATAATTATTATAATAATTCTAAAAAAATCCCTTCTTATATTATTGAAATAATATATTAAGCATATTTTCATGGAAAAATAAATAATAAAATATTTTTACTACAAAATTAATTTATTATAATAATATAATTTATAATAATTAACAATTCCTTTCTTGAAAAATTTATTTAAAATTATATATGCAATAATTAAATATATATTTATCACATATTCACATATACTTTACCTTACACATATTCTCACCTTTATTTTGATAGAAATAATAAAATAAAATAAAAAAAATTTATACGCGAAATTTCTTATTTAATTATATAAAAAATATTGGGTTATTACAATAATTGTAATGAGGACTTATTTGAGTGTTGATATTTTCGTATTATATACGACATAATATCTGTATTGAAGCTCACAGTTTGTGTGTTCGTATTTTACACGACAGTTTAATATAAAAAGATTTGTATTTAGATTCTATACCATATATTTGGCGACTCAGAATGTGTTGTGTGGACCTATTTTGGGGGCGTCACAGTTGGTATCAGAGCTTAGGGATATGATCTCTGACGGAGATCTGGAATTAGAACTAGGAGGGGAGAGACGAGTAAAATCCTTCGCTAGTGTGTCTTATATAAGCTTATCTGTTATTTAATTGGTCGGTCGGAATATAGGGATATTATGTGACATGTCAATTTCTTTAATTAACCTTTGTTTTATGGCAGTATTTGAGAATGACATCTGAAAATCGAGAGATAAGCAATGGAGCATATGAGACCATTGAGATACCGCCAATCAATAACCAGGATAATGTGCATTAGGAAGGCAATAATACTCCTGTAAACAACACCACCGACCAAATGATGAACGATTGGGTGTTTAGGAGCTTTCTACAATTCATGCAAAACTAGACGAGAGAGACTCCTGTTCCAAATGCAAGTGAAAACAATGGTAACTCACTCAAATTGGTCTCAACCAGAGCTAGACCTCATTCTAAATACAAGTACAAAATAGACCTCATTGCAATAGTCTATTACAATATTTATTTGTAGTATATTACAAAATTCTATTTATGTTGCATAAAATATTTGCTTGTTTGGGGTTGTTGTATATTTGTATTTTGATTGATTTAGGCATTCATGACACGTAATCAAAATTCAAACGTTTCAAAAATGAATCATCAAGATCACAATCCATCTGAGTCGATGAGACTACTTAAAATCTCTCAAATGAAACCCCCTATCCAAAAATCGTCTCAAAATATCAATTCCCAATCCCAAGTTGAATTCAATTTTGAAGCGAAACTTGTTACAAATCCAGGACTGAGACCATCTATAATAAAATATGATCTATAATGGAATATGATGCTAATAAGAGAGAGTATTCATCAATGATATTTGTTTAAGGGCCCTCTTCAACCAATGCTTTTCAAATTCCCCCAAACCCCTCATCAACTAATCATGTATTTGAAAATATTGATAATGAAACTATCTTAAAACATTTTCAAGCTACGGGCCATAAGAGGATAACATTGTAATTTGTTATGATTAGTTCAAGTTTTCTTTATTTAATTTCAACAAAAAAATTAGTTAAAATCCGTCCTTGTTGGGAACAAATCCTGGATCCCCAAACCCATCATCAACATATTAATAATGAACCTATCTTAATTAGAACATTTTCAAGATATGAGGCATAGAAGGATAGCATTGTAATTTGTAAACATTATTATGATTAGTTCAAGTTTTTATATATATTTAATTTCAACAAAAAAAAATAATTAAAACCCGTCCCTGTTGAGAAAAAATCATGTAATCGCCCCTGGTTCAACCTATATGCATTTAAATTTATTCATTTAAAACTATTCATTTATGATCCAACCCATTATCCATTACATTTTTTCCATTACTCATTTAATCAATCAATCCATACCCATTTGGCACCTATAGTTTGCTGCTAAATGGTGATTTTGTTCGTCTGCCTGATACAGTATTTGTTTTGTACCCCCTATTCCTAGCATCATTTTTTTCCTCCTTACATCATCCTTCCCAATCCCTTGCATCATTTCCCCTCTTAAAAATAGATGGATTCGTTCCAAGTAATTCGCTCACTGTCGATCTTCATCACATTCTATATGTTTCCACAATGAATTATAGGTCAAATTGGGGTGAGAATGAATTATGCATTTCCAAGATCCAGAGATAGGCTATGGATTGATTGCTTTGGTCATATCTTTGATGTTGATTTCCTACCTCATTTATGGCTTGAAGTCAAAATGGGAGGACTACAATGGAAACATAAGACTATTGTAATGAGGTCTAGCTCTGGTTGGGACCAAAGTGTCCAAAATAAGAATATGTACAATTTTAGTGGCAGATTTAAACTAATTCTAAATACAAGTACAAAAATCTTCTTAGATTTAAAGTTTGGTGAAATCTTAAAAGTATTTTTTGTATAGTTTTTGGTTTTAAATGTTCATCAGTGTGTGAACTGTTTGTTTGGTCTGATTGAGTTTTTGTTTTTGGGTTGTTTGATCTTCAATTGAAAATAAGATCATTTTGGTTTAGTAATTTTTGTCTTTTATTGTGATAGCTTACAATGATTTTACCTTATTTTATAATGAGAAATGAAAAATGGATAATGACTATGAGCCTTTAGCAGCCCTTCATTTCTAGGTGTTATAATTTCATTATTTCTCGGCATCTAATTAATGGACCGTGTATAATTTTTGGTTTTTTATGAATATAAATTTTGGATGGTTTGTTTTTCTTATTTCAAGTAAAACTTATTTGAAACTTATAAAAAGATATCAAAATTAATTTATGCTTTGAAATTAATTTATGGTTTTGTTTGAATATAGAAAGCAAATTTGTTCTGAGGTTTTGAACATTTGGAGAATCATTCAAATTGAACTATGACAAGTAATCGAAATAAGTTTCTAATTTGTATCTAAATGTTTTTTATTTAAAATTTCTTTTTTATTTTGGATTATGAATATTTATTGCAATTTGTAAACATTATTATGATTACTTAATATTATGATTAGTTCAAATTTTCTTTATTTAACTTCAACAAAAAAATTAATTAAAATTAACCCCTGCTGAGAAAAATTCCTGGATCGGCCACTAATACTACGTAAGAATTCTCTACAACCTAAGGAAGTAGGGGGGAGAGAATTAGGACTAGCCACCTAAGTTTTGTAAAACCTAAATTTATTTCTTTAATCAATATACTCTTAGTGGATCACTTTAATAGCTCTGCACACTTGAGTAGCAAACGTTTGATTTGTGGATTCAAAGAAGAGTAGAGGATTAAATGATTGAAACTTGAGGATCAATATCAAGGAGTTAAATTATTTTCATAAGGTATATTTTTTATCATTCCTCAATTAATAATACCGTATATATATGGTGATTCCTGGGATTATAAAAAAATTTAAATTTAATTTACGTCAAGCTTCCGCTTTCTTATAATTTTATTGTATGTATATTCTTAAATCTGCAAACTAACAGACAATAAATTTCATTGAAAAGAAGTAATAGATAGCAAAAGGCACTATATATAAATCTCCCTCAAAAGACCAAGATTCTTTTTCCTTATTCTTTTCTTTTACTTTTTTCTTTTCTAGTAACCACATAACAGAGAAAATTACATAAACCCTACGTGGCAAAATCACCGTTAACGTCTATATAAATTTTTTTTTTCGAAATGAAGTGATTTTTTAAGGAACTGAGCAAGTGATACTAGGAGTATCCGATGTAAACGTTCCTTGGGCATTAAAGCATTCAGCAATAATTGTTTTCCCAGGGACTGAGGAGGTCAAGTCTACACCCAATACGTTAACATTTGTGCATGCTACACTCTTGCTGCATCTCAAACTAATGGCTTTCTCCGTCGCAGATGTTCCTTGTACTCTTCTAAATGTCACGCTGCTTATTTCCACTGCCGATGTCTTCACATTAACCAAAAAAAGAATATATATATTAATTAATTGATACTTTAGATATCAAGTAGAAAGAAAAAAAATTAACTGCCTTAATTTGGGGAATTGATATCTTAAATGTAAAAAATCCTATGTTTAATACATCAGTAACTCTATGTGGACACAAGTGTATTTGAATTTCATTTATCTGTAATTTACCCCACAATGGTGGGTAAAAATATAAATAGGTAAAATTCAAATACACGCAGGTCCAATTTTCATGTCCGCGTAGAATTTGCTTTGTTGTGAATTTGACTAAAATACAAAATTGACATGTGTTTGTGCTCGTGTGATATATCTGTCCTTAAGACAGGCCAACTAATTACGATTATTAATATAAAATTGAACCTTAGAAAAATTGATCCAAAAAATACGGTTTTGCATAAATAATTATGCTAATAACTCTATGCAGACAGGAATTTTAGACAGAAAAATTGAACCAGAAAAACAAAATGAATTTGTTACTATCCAATTGTTCGCTAAAACAAATTTATTTTGTTCTTCCGGTCCAATTTTTCTGTCCAAAATTCTTGTCCGCGTAGAAACACTCATAATTATACATTTAAGAGAGAGTTTAGACCAGTACCTAAACTCATGAACGCAAACTTTACAAGTGGATTAGAAGCAACAGTTTTACAATTTAGTCGGTGAGATTTCTTGTTCTGAGAATATCAGCTTCCTTAATTTGGCTCAACATATGAACATGAAAATTGGACATGAGTGTTTTTTTTTAAATGTCGCTAATAGGGGACGGGAGGTGAACTTTTTTACCTGATTAGTGCAGTCAACCCCATGTTCACAATAGAACTGGTCAATTATAATAGGATTGCCGGAGTTCAAAATTATGAGCTCTTCAAAGTTGATGTTCCTTGCATATCCTAATCCACCCTGAAGAAAAAAATTAGGAATAAATAGAAAGAGACAAATATTTGGTTAATTTTTGTAATGTAGTAGAAGATATATAAATATATATATATATATATATATGTAATTTTAATTTAGAAACTACCTGCCAAGTTTTAATCCTTGCTCCATTTGAAGTTCCATTAAAGGTGCAATTCCATACATGCACCTCTTCTACCCTCTCAGTAATTCCATGTCGTCCTAGGCTTCCAACACTTTATACAGAGAGATAGATTCATAACCAATCAGAGAAGAGCAAAAAGAAAAATTCTATACGAAATTGAAAAGCATTTATTTAAAAGTGTGTACATTGTGACAAAAATGTACGTGAGGTGATTGTGTTGAATATATTGAGTGACTTAAGTTTATAGTACATGAATATATTTAAAAGTGTGTACATTGTGACATGTTATGTATACGTATCTGGTCAATTAATAATAATTAGAGTGACTCTAAACGTATACTAAGAGTCCTATAAACGTTAAATACAAGTGGAAACAAGTTGGAGTAGTGAAAAACAATTCTTCATGTATCTCTACTTAATTCCTTTCTAAAATATATTTTCACCTCATATTTTCCAACAGATTGCACATGTACTTAATATTTTCAAAAAATATACCTTCGCACAAATAAGCAATATTTTCTTCTTGTATTTCACTAAGGATATTTATGTCATTTCATTAGCATACTTCATCTATTTTATAAAAGGAGAGCTGTGAAAATAATTGTCTCCCTTGAAGCTCTTTGTCACATTTAAGTTCTAATTTCTTCTCTCCTCTCTCTTATATTTTCTAATTTTTAATTAAAATTTATTTTTTTATTTCAATTGCACACACAAAATTTGTGCCATAAATACTAAGTATATTATAAAGGGAAAGGGAGAAAAGTAAATTGTTTTCTTGAGGTTGTGTCACATGTAACTTTTTTTCTCTTCCCCACAAATTTAGCTTTATTATAATTTCATCCTTCTTAATTTTTTTTATTCTATTCTTAAATTTTAATAAAACTAATTTATCTTTACAGTAATTGCACACACAACAACTCGTATGCCACTAAGACTAGTCATTTTAAAGGGGGAAACCTAAGTACTCCAACTGTAATTAAAATTTATAAATAAATAAAGGAAACTAATAAATGTACAATAGAAAATAATATTTTCACATGAAAACCTTTGCTATAGAAAATCGTCGCTATACATCTATAGCGACAATTTTCATGTGAAAATATCAAAAAATGTTGTGGCAATATCAATTTCCTAAATAAATAACCATCTCCAACAGATCACATCACTTTTACTTGTTTAATAGTTAATTGCTTGTTTTACAGTCCAATTTACGAACCTGATGCCATGACCGGGGCCACATGTGATCTTGGAAATGTTAATGTACGAAGATCCACCATTGATGGCAATACAATCATCACCTGCATATATTATCGGAGATAAGGGATGAAATTTTACAAAGAACATACTAAGAAATATTAGTAATGGTAAGAGCCTATCAATTAATATCAAAATATAACAAGACAAATATCAAGTTATTTTGGTTAATCATGAGTCAACTCAGTTTAATATCTTGGTAATCCATAATCTTTCTTTTTCCTTTTCTTTTTTAATTTTTCTATTTTTTGGTCCGAGTCAACTCAATTTGGCTAGTCCAAAAGTTTTTCTTTCTTTCTTTCTTTCTTTTTTTTTAATTTTTCTATCTTCTTAATTATAAATTTTAGTAATCTCCAAATTGGCTCAATGGTCAATATATCATTTGTCATTAAAATTTTTAATATACATTTATTATTAAAATATAATGATTTTTAATATCTATGTGCACTTCAACTATATTTAGGAACAAATGATTTTACTATCAAAGTCAGAGTCATTAACTAGAATATGAAGTGGAATAAATACAAAAACAAACAAGATTGTCAACATCGATGTTATCCTAATAGAAGAAGAGGTCGTACTTATCAAAACGATGTAATTTTTCATAATTTTATCCATAATGGCTTTTCATTTTAGAATTTTATAAAATAAAAATAAAATAAAATATCTCTTTAATTATAAATTTCAAGTAAAACTACGTCGTTTTACTAAATAACTTTAGTCAAACTTAGTTTAAGAGTATTGATACACTTGCAAAGAATTATTACAAAAAACTAACTTATAAAATAACGTGTCAGAGTAGGACTAATTTATGTATAGAGATAACTTAGTTACCACTTACCTGTTGCAATGTATGAATCGTGGATATAAACTTGGTTTGAGTAGGCAATGTCAATTCCATCAGTATTAGGGCTCTCTTCTGGTGCAATTATATTAACCCCTGATATGCTTACTTGGCTACATCCATCCAAAGAAATATGGTTTCTTGGGCTGTTAAGGTGAGTTAAACCACTTATTTCAACATTTTTGCAATTATCCATTCGTAGAGCCTGCACCAAATATAGTTTACTTTAGTATCTTTTAAGGGTTCTTACTGACAAAAATTTGCAAACATCTGACATTAGTCATAAATCATTATTTATATAATATATATTTGGAAAATGATCCATAGTCACAGTAGTTGTAAGGATAATCCTATTCTTACAACAGATTCTTACCGTCTAAATTGTAATATAATAACTTGGGTGATCACCGTCCGCAATTTAGTTTGAGAGAATGTAACAAATTAAACTTCCAAACTAAACTGCGGACGTAAGTCAAATTTTTCTTTCGTACGGAGTTTAATTCTGCCGACAAATAATTGTCGTCTGTAAATTGATTATGCGAACGATAATTACTTTTTAGAAAAGGATATTTAATTAGTTAGGCGGACGATTAAAATATAAGATTACTCAATCAAAAATTTTGAATATAGAAAAGAAAAGAAAAGAGAGATAAGTAACCTACAGTTGGGCGCGTGTTGGGATTGTAGCCCACCTACAAGTTTAATTTCAAATATTTTGAGAAATTGAATTGAATAAAAAAAATATATAGGAAAAAAGTTATGAATAGATATTAGGTACCCTGTTTTTGGGCCACCAATTGAACCACGGCCATCTATTTGACCCGTTCCATTTAAAATGAGACCATCCACATCCTTGAAATTTAGCCAGCCATTATCTTTGTAAGTTGTTTTGGGTGCTACCATATTTCCCAAAATCTGTCCCAAATTCAAGAAACATTTGGTGCTAAAATTAGATTGCTTATTTCGGTAATTATGTAAAGTAATGTATTATATTTTAAGATAAAAGAATAATTATTTTAAAAATTATGTGCATAATTAATCAATGGGAGTATTAAAAATGAAAATTTGTGAAGAAAAGAACTGTGAAATTATATGTGAATAGTCCCCTACTAGACTACAATTTACCATATAAAATTATGTCAATCCTCTAATTTCTCTAATACACATACAACGACACAAATATTACATTTAGCGACACAATAAAATATGTCCCAAATAATTAGCGACACATAAAATTCGTCACAAATAAATGTGTCGTTGAAAGTGTCGCTAAATCAATATTTTCATCGTTATACATGTATTAGGAGAAAGTGGAGGATATATGTAACGGAGGAGATCGTAATCCAAACTTGCACAAAATTAAGAAATTTATATATTTTACCTGAAAATTTATCTGAGTGGACTTGCATGGACCCTGGAACTTAAGTGAATTTACTAAAAAGGTCTTCCCTGATGGCACATTAAGAGTAGGGAGGCCTCCATTATTTGCTGCACACAATTCTTCCCATCCTTTCTGAAATGCCTTTTGTTGCACACATTTATAATAAATCATACACAAGCAATATTAAGCAAGTATAAAGATGATGTTCTCGGATCAAAATATATTTAGCGACACTTATATTTTACGTATTAAGCAACACTTATTACTCTGCTTTAGCAATATTAATCGTCTTTTATAACATATATAATTATGTTAGCACAAAATACTACTAGAAAGAATTAAAAAGGGGAATTATGATTTGTCACCAAAACTTTCATGAAATATTTACTTGAGAATCATCAGCTTGGCCATCTCCAATGGCACCATAATCAACCACGTTGAAGATATTCTGTGCATTTCCTTCTAATACTCCAATAGATAGAAATGCAATTGATACAATAGCAATACAAATAGAAATTTTGGCTGATATTTCCTGCATAAAATGTAAATTAAAAAAAAAGATTTATATTTAACAAATTATATATACTTCATGTAGGAAAGAAAGCAAAATAGAGACGATTATTATATATTTTTACCATTCTTTTTTTCCAGAGCAACAAAACGTATACAATTTGTCTCTTTGAGAGATTTAGATTAGAATTTGATGAAAAGTATAAGGTCTACATATTTATACTAAAAAAATTATTGACTTTTTAGTCTACTAATAGTAATGCATGTAAGAAGAGTTCAATATGTTCTCACGTGGAAAATATCACTCAATTACTAATAATAATGCATAAAACTTTCAATTAGTAATTAATTCAACGGAAATGATGGAAATTTATATATCAATCAATTTCATGACAAAGCTGGATTGTGACAAATCTGAAATTATAAATGATAAGATATAATAAATTCATTAATATGTGGCCCTTTTTAATTTCTTCATATTTCTTTTATTCTAATAGTAATTAGTGGCATGATTTGTTACCCTAAATTAAAGTTTGCATATACTAAAACTCTTAATTTATTCCTATTTTGGTGAATAAATCTTTGGAGTTTGGAAACTAAGAAATCAATTAGAGCTATGTAAACCATTTAAAATCCGTGACACTATTTTTAGATAAATCAAAAATCTAGTCCCCCTTTTTGAGCATAAATCTTTGTAGTTTGGATAAGTAATTGATTAGTGGATTAATTTTTGCAGTTAATTTGAAAACTAACCTACCGAATTAACTCGCTCTTTGGTAGCATAACTTAAGCTTAATTTAGAGCATAATTTTAGGATATGTTCCTCTTTGGTTGCCTAAATTTGTAGTGATATATATGTGTGTACCCTAGATTACTACTTAATTGCAAACCCAAATATAAGCAAGTGACTAATTTATCCCTTAATAAATTAGATCTCAATTCACTTATTTAACATCTTTCACTTTTGCCATTTCTCTTATTAGACATAATAACTAAAAAACAAAATACAACTTAAACAAATACAACATTTATGTAAGATGGAATCAAACACTACATAATGCTTATCAAAAATAAAAAGACAAGAAAATCTCATAATTGCTTCCTTAAAAATATAAATATTCATGTCTTAGAAGAAACTAGACAAAAAAAACAAAAAACAAAAATAATATGTCATCCTTTTTTCTAATAATAAAACTAAAAATCTCATTTTCTACTACTAAATAATTGAACTAATGAATGAGTGTAAGATTAATAATTGCTTATTTTATCGAAAATTATGATGACTTTTTCTTAGGGTTAATTTTTTTTTGCTAAGCCATGAACGTTAATTATATATTTCTCATTTAGACAATTATTAGGTTAAATTTTTCTTTTCTTTTTTTATAAACATTATGTAGTGCCTAACTATTTTATGTATTTGTTTAAGTTGTTTTTATTTTATAGTTATTATGTGTAATAAAATAAAGGTCAAAACTTGAAGATGATAAATAAGTGAGTTGGATCTCATTTATTAATTAAGGAAAAATTAGTAATTTAACTAAATTTAGATGTGCAACTAGTAATCTAGGGTGTATATATATCACTACCCTTTTCAGAAGTCTTAGGGTTTAGAGTGTTTGGACTTTGGAGCGGTAGTGTTCAATTACTAGCGTTGAGTGTTTGGACTTTGGAGTGATAGTGTTTGATGTATTTAGAAGTCCAAACGTGTAAGACCCCAACTTTTATGAATAAAGATTTAATTTTCTTTATATATTATTTCGAAATAGTAACGTGTTGATTTAATGAATGTGAAAAGTTATAGGTAAAATGTGCAAATATTTTAAAATGAGAAAGTGGTTATAAAATATTCATTGTTGTCGGGGAATATTCGTTTGGTTGTGAAATATTCTTGTTGTCGGGGAATATTCGTACTACGGCGCAGCTATTTGTGGGCCCCACAACGGAATAACTGTCGGATATAGAAAGCGACAGAAATAACCTTTTTATAAAATAACGGCGTAGTTGTTACCGTTAGTACTGTTGAAATACCCGGTGATTAAAATACAGTGATACGCGGTGTTGCACAGTAGCACACGGTATTGCACAGTATTTCGAATTATTGATTCTTATGTGAGAAGGCACTTACTCAATTATTGTTACAGTAATTACTGTTCAATATTTTATATTATTGACTCAATAATTGCTATGTTGATATTTTATATTATTGACTCAATAATTGTTACATTGATATTTTATTGACTCAATAATTGCTACGTTGCTATTTTATATGATTGATTCAATAATTGCTATAGTTGATATTTTGTATTGTTGATTCAATAATTATCACTGCACAGTATTTCACATTATCAACTCAATAATTCATATTATTTGAATAATATTATTAGATAGCATTATTGACAATGTCTAAGGAAGTTCTGTCTAGGAGGGGTTATTTAATTGCGCGCCAGTAAGGAGAAGTCTTTATCGGAAGGCCCCCTCTTTCCTGGGAACGACCTGGTTGTCAATATTGTAGTTCTGTAATATTATTTGTGAATAATTAATTATTGATTTATATGATAAGAAAATATTTATTTTGTGAATATAAAAGAAGGAATTAGCGCTGATGTGTTTTTATCAGTATTTTAGTGTGGAAATCATCCGTTTATGGATTTCGAATAATTTATGTTTGGAATTTGGAAAACTTCCTTCTACAAAGTTGTAGAGAATTAAATTTCCTATGGAAAGACATAGAATTTGTATTTTTCTGACCAAAAGGACTATTTATTATGAATTATTGAAGTTTCAGAAAATAAATATTTTTTTAATGGGTGGGCCCCACTTTTGTTGTTTTGTTGAAAAAAATTCTGATTTTTTTAGCAGCCAGCGGCGAAAATTTTAAAAAAAATATTATTTTATTAATTTAGTCTACTTTGGTATCCTAAGCTTTTCCTATAAATAGGGTGCTTAGGTTAGAATTGAAAATCACACCAGAATCAGAAATTTTCTCTCTCTATAATATCGAGCGTATTTTTGTGAGTATTTAGATTCTTTGAGTGTTAGTATTCAGTGCAAGTTTTCTTCGGTATTATATCCGATACTCCAGTCAGAGGTACTATTCTTTTGAGGTAAGGGATGTTATTTCTTTCATAAATGATGTTATTCTTTTCAATATCATTATACCAAAATATTGTCATGGATTTTATTATGAAATTCTTACTTTTTCCGTCAGGGTTACTATTCACGTATACGGCACTATTCACGAAAAAACTAAATTTTCTTCTATTTGTCCAAATTGTCTGTTATAGTTACTATCTTTGATTGGATCTAAGTTTTGAGCTTCATTCTTGAATTTTGCTCCACAAAGTATTATCATGGAATATTCTTGAACTTGAATAAACTAAAATACGAATCCTTAATCTTATCCTTTATTTCACTGGATTCGTTATTTATATTATTTTTCATCATCCTCAGTCCTAAGTGGTGATATAACTGAATATCTTTGGCATGTAGAGCAAAGATGAATGATTACCTGATGAATATCTTTGGCCGTAGTGCAAAGATGACAGGTGTTGAGATGAACATGACCACTGATGATACAAATGAATATCTTTGGCCTGTAGTGCAAAGATGAATATTTGATTCAAGATGTATATTGATTGATGTTACAGGGATAAAATATTGATGATGAACGGTTATTTCCGCTGTGAATATTGATCTAAAACTTATTGTCAATAATATTTTATCTGAATTGTTGAAGACTAACGATAATTTATTTTCAATTATCTTAGTCATAATATTCTTTACTGGGCTAGTTGAGCTCACCCTTTTCATCTATTGTCCTCTTCAGGAAATGAGATTGTTGCGGGAACTAGTCGGGGGACAGAGTGATTGTCCGAGTTAGAGCAGTAGTAGTCCTCGCTATTTTTGTAAAATAGTGGGATAATAATTGTAATAAATAAAGAATGAATTTAAATGTTAATATTTCGTATTATATACGATTTGTATTAACACTCACAGTTGTGTGATCGTATTTTGCACAACCGTGTGATATAAAGTTTGTATTTAAATTCTGTACCATGTATTTGGCGACTCAGAATGGGTTGGGTTGACTGGACCTATTCTAGGGGCGTCACAGTTGGTATCAGAGCTTAGGGATATGATCTCTAGCGGAGATCTGGGAATAGAACTAGGAGGGGAGAGACGAGTAAATCCTTCACTAGTATGTCCTACCTAAGTTTATGTGGTATTTAATTGGTCAGTCGGAGCATAGGGTTAATATGTGATATGTTAATTTGTTTAATTAACCCTTGTTTTATGACAGTATTTGAGAATGGCAGCTGAGAATGTTAACAATGGAGTGAATGAGATCGTGGAGGCACCGCTAATCACCGACCAGGATAATGTGATGTCGGGGGAAGAAGAAATTAGAAATATCTATGTGGTAAGTGAAGAATTAATAGTTGCACCCGAGCTAGTCGCAGAGGTAGCAGCTGAGAGTGAGGAAAAAGAGGAACCTGAGGAGGAGGATTTATTAGGAGAATTTTATGATCGAAATGTAGAACTGCAAAATCGTATTCTTGAGTTAGAAGAGCAGGATGAAGAACAACAGACAGCCGTGAAACAAAGGGATACAATAATTCAAGAAAGGGATATAGAAATTTAAGATTTTGCTACTCGTTATGAGAGGCTTGAACAAAAGCTCTCTCTGGCAGAGCATATGATATTAGAGCTAGAATCTGAAAATGCAAATGTCAACGATCAGCTGAAAGAAGAAGCAACGGAACGAGTGAGAATTGAAGATGCATGGGTAAAAGCCGCACGACGCGTTGATATTTTAGAAAGAGACGTCCGATCTAAGAAGGCCAAAATAGACGAAATGGATTTTACTTTTTGGACAGTAATTGGGATAATCAAACATCGAGTTTGGAATTATCCTGTGCATAGCGGTCAACCCCAATTCGATATGGGTCAAAGAGTAATGATTCAAATCATGGATCAGGAGTGTGACGAAGTAGTTGAGGGTGAAATGAGCTGTATAGCAAAGTCAAGACCAGTTGGGATAGTGACACCAAAGATTGTTCCAGACAAATCAAAGTCGGTGGTTCCATGAAGAGCGTTTATCGAGACTGCCCAAAACGCAAGAAACCCGAATGAATTTATCACGGGTTAGTTAATCATAAATTTGTGCGAAGTCTATACCTTATTAGATACCGGTGCTACCCATTCCTTTATTTCGCCTGTTTGCGCTCAACGTTTGAACTTGACTTCTGATAAATTAGACTTTGACTTATCTGTTGAAACTCCGTTGGTAGAAACCTTTGTTACATCTACAGTTTACAAATCTTGCTTGATTCAGATTGGTACCCTTACCTTATCTGTTGATCTTATATCTTTGAAAATACTTGCATTTGACGTGATTTTAGGAATTGACTGGTTAACCACTTATCATGCCAAAATTGATTATTTTCGTAAAGTTGTTAGTTTTCATATTCCTAATCAACCTGTGGTGCGAATCCAAACCACTAAACCACTAAAATCAGTCAATATCATTTCAAGTCATAAGGCTATTCGTTTATTGAAAAACGGATGTCAAGCTTTCTTAGCTCATGTCACTGATCTAAACTAGAATACGTCAGATTTGAATGATATTTCCGTTGTTAATGAGTTTCCTGATGTATTTCCCGAAGAACTTCCCGGTCTACCCCCAGAACGTGAAGTTGAATTCTTTATTGACCTTGAACCCGGTACAAAACCCATTTCTAAAACCCCATATCGAATGGCTCCTATTGAACTTCAGGAGTTAAAGGTCCAATTACAGGAATTGTTAGACATCGGTTTTATTCGTCCTAGTACATCTCCTTGGGGTGCTCCTGTTTTATTCGTTTGGAGCGAGGAATGCGAGAAGAGCTTCCAAGAGCTCAAGAGAAGACTTATCTCGGCACCTGTTTTGACAATACCATCTGGTTCGGATGGATTTGTTATCTACAGCGATGCTTCGGGCAAAGGGTTAGGATGTGTTCTCATGCAACATGGGAAAGTCATAGCCTATGCCTCGCGACAACTCAAAGAATATGAGAGGAATTATCCTACTCATGATCTAGAGTTGGCAGCTGTCGTTTTCGCGTTGAAGATCTGGAGACATTACCTGTACGGAGAGAAAGTGGAGATTTATACGGATCATAAGAGCCTTAAATATTTTTTCACTCAGAAGGAACTCAACATGCGGCAACGACGTTGGCTTGAGCTGTTGAAAGATTACGATCATACCATCCAATACCATCCTGAAAAAGCGAACGTGGTAGCTGACGCGTTGAGTAGAAGATCATATGTGGGAACGAGTGCGATGATGTCAAGTATACGCGTGGAACCAGCTTTGATTGATAAAGTTAAAGCTGCTCAAGCTACAGATCTGGAGCTGATGAAGATGAAGAAGAAGGGTGCAAGAAGGTGCCATTCCAGAAGCAAAAATCGATGAAGAGGGAATACTTCGAGTCAACTCCAGACTTTGTGTTCCTAACGATTCTGACTTGAAGCATAGAATCATGATGGAGGCACACAACACACCGTTTGCAATCCATCTTGGGAGTACCAAAATGTATCGTGATCTTCGACATACATTCTGGTGGAGCAATATGAAAAGGGAGATCGCGGAGTTTATTTCAAGATGTTTGACTTGTCAACGTGTAAAGGCGGAGCATCAAGTGCCGAAGGGTCCATTGCTACCACTTGAAATTCCGAAATGGAAGTGGGAACACATTACGATGGATTTCGTTACGAGTCTTCCCAAGGTTTCTCAAGGCATAGATGCGATTTGGGTTATTGTTGATAGATTAACCAAGTCTGCTCATTTCTTGCCGATACGAGAGACTTATTCCCTTGAACGTCTTGCTCATATATACGTGAATGAGATTGTGAGATTGCATGGCATGCCAGTATCCATAGTTTCGGATTGTGATCCCAGATTTACTTCACGATTTTGGATCAGTTTGCAGAAAGCTATGGGCACGGATTTACGATTCAGTTCGGCTTATCATCCTCAAACGGACGGACAATCGGAAAGAACTATTCAAACTCTTGAAGATCTATTGAGACTTTGTGTTTTAGACTTCAAAGGGAGTTGGGATAAATACTTAGTATTGGTGGAATTCTCCTACAACAACAGTTATCAGGCAAGTGTAGGTGTGGCTCCATTCGAAGAGTTGTAAGGAAGAAAGTGTCGTTCTCCAGTATGTTGGAACGAGGTGGGTGAAACAACATTGTTGGGACCGGAGTTAGTACGTATGACTACGGAAAAGATCCAAATGATCCAGCAACGTATACAAACAGCACAAGATCGACAAAAGAGTTATGTGGATCTTCATTGAAAGGACGTGGAATTCAAAGTTGGGGACCATGTGTTATTACGTGTTGCTCCGTGGAAAGGAATTACGAGATTTGGGAAGAGAGGAAAGCTCAATCCACGATTCATTGGTCCATTTGAGATTCTTGACCGAGTAGGAAATGTAGCCTATAGACTCGCTTTACCTCCAAGCATGTCTCATGTTCATAACGTTTTTCACATATCCGTGCTTCGTAAATATGTGAAAGATCCAAACCGCATTATTGAGTTAGAACCAGACGAGATAGCCGAAGATTTAAAGTACGAGAAGGTACCTATCAAGATCTTGGATAGGAAGGAGCATGTCCTACGCTCGAAAATTATACCTCAAGTTAAAGTTTTGTGGAGAAACCATGCTATTGAGGAAATGACCTGGGAGTTGGAATCGGAAATGAAAGCGAGGTATCCTCACCTTTTCGACATACCAGGTACGTACGTCAATTTCGAGGACGAAATTTCATAAGGAGGGGAGGTTGTAAGACCCCAACTTTTATGAATAAAGATTTAATTTTCTTTATATATTATTTCGAAATAGTAAGGTGTTGATTTGATGAATGTAAAAAGTTATAGGTAAAATGTGCAAATATTTTAAAATGAGCAAGTGGTTATAAAATATTCGTTGTTGTCGGGGAATATTCGTTTGATCGTGGAATATTCTTGTTGTCGGGGAATATTCGTACGACGGCGCAGCTATTTGTGGGCCCCACAACGGAATAACTGTCGGATATAGAAAGCAACAGAAATAACCTTTTTATAAAATAACGGCGTAGTTGTTACCGTTAGTACTGTTGAAATACCCGGTGGTTAAAATACAGTGATACGCGGTGTTGCACAGTAGCACACGGTATTGCACAGTATTTCGAATTATTGATTCTTATGTGAGAAGGCACTTACTCAATTATTGTTACAGTAATTACTGTTCAATATTTTATATTATTGACTCAATAATTGCTATGTTGATATTTTATATTATTGACTCAATAATTGTTACATTGATATTTTATTGACTCAATAATTGCTACGTTGCTATTTTATATGATTGATTCAATAATTGCTACAGTTGATATTTTGTATTGTTGATTCAATAATTGTCACTGCACAGTATTTCACATTATCAACTCAATAATTCATATTATTTGAATAATATTATTAGATAGCATTATTGACAATGTCTAAGGAAGTTCTGTCTAGGAGGGGTTATTTAATTGCGCGCCAGTAAGGAGAAGTCCTTATCGGAAGGCCCCCCCTCTTTCCTTGGAACGACCTAGTTGTCAATATTGTAGTTCTGTAATATTATTTGTGAATAATTAATTATTGATTTATATGATAAGAAAATATTTATTTTGTGGATATAAAAGAAGGAATTAGCAATGATGTGTTTTTATCAGTATTTTGGTGTGGAAATCATCCGTTTATGGATTTCGAATAATTTATGTTTGGAATTTGGAAAAACTTTCTTCTACAAAGTTGTAGAGAATTAAATTTTCTATGAAAAGACATAGAATTTGTATTTTTCTGACCAAAAGGGCTATTTATTATGAATTATTGAAGTTTCAAAAAATAAATATTTTTTTAATGGGTGGGCCCCACTTTTGTTGTTTTGTTGAAAAAAATTTTGATTTTTTTAGCAGCCAGCGGCGGAAAATTTGAAAAAAATATATTATTTTATTAATTTAGTCTACTTTGGCATCCTAAGCTTTTCCTATAAATAGGGTGCTTAGGTTAGAATTGAAAATCACACCAGAATCAGAAGTTTTCTCTCTCTATAATATCGAGCGTATTTTTGTGAGTATTTAGATTCTTTGAGTATTAGTATTCAGTGCAAGATTTCTTCGGTATTATATCCGATACTCCGGTCAGAGGTACTATTCTTTTGAGGTAAGGGATGCTATTTCTTTCATAAATGATGTTATTCTTTTCAATATCATTATACCAAAATATTGTCATGAATTTTATTATGAAATTCTTACTTTTTCCGTCAGGGTTACTATTCACGTATACGGCACTATTCCCGGAAAAACTAAATTTTCTTCTATTTATCCAAATTGTCTGTTATAGTTACTATCTTTGATTGGATCTAAGTTTTGAGCTTCATTCTTGAAGTTTGCTCCACAAAGTATTATCATGGAATATTCTTGAACTTGAATAAACTAAAATACAAATCCTTAATCTTATCCTTTATTTCACTGGATTCATTATTTATATTATTTTTCATCATCCTCAGTCCTTAGTGGTGATATAACTGAATATCTTTGGCATGTAGAGCAAAGATGAATGATTACCTGATGAATATCTTTGGTCGTAGTGCAAAGATGACAGGTGTTGAGATGAACATGACCACTGATGATACAAATGAATATCTTTGGCCTGTAGTGCAAAGATGAATATTTGATTCAAGATGTATATTGATTGATGTTACAGGGATAAAATATTGATGATGAACGGTTATTTCCGCTGTGAATATTGATCTAAAACTTGTTGTCAATAATATTTTATCTGAATTGTTGAAGACTAACGATAATTTATTTTCAATTATCTTAGTCATAATATTCTTTACTGGGCTAGTTGAGCTCACCCTTTTCATCTATTGTCCTCTTCAGGAAATGAGATTGTTGCGGGAACTAGTCGGGGGACAGAGTGATTGTCCGAGTTAGAGCAGTAGTAGTCCTCGCTATTTTTGTAAAATAGTGGGATAATAATTGTAATAAATAAACAATGAATTTGAATGTTAATATTTCGTATTATATACGATTTGTATTGACACTCACAGTTGTGTGGTCGTATTTTGCACGACCGTGTGATATAAAGTTTGTATTTTAATTCTGTACCATGTATTTGGTGACTCAGAATGGGTTTAGTTGACTGGACCTATTCTGGGGGCGTCACAAAACGCACCGCATCACTTTTGGAGCGTTGCGTTTGAACTTCAAACACAACATTTGTGAGTTAAATAAGTTGCGTTTAAAATAAATTATTTGTAAACAAACAATATTCTCAACTTTGTTTAGTATGTTTAGATCATTCAAATGTTACAAACACAGGTAGGCAAACAAGCAATTAGTGGAATCACATTTTAAGTTATATCTGTTAAAAAGAAGAAGCAGAAGTTATATTAGTTAATCTAAATTGCCACATATTTCTTTGTCAATCCTATGGTAAACAAATATTAATAAATCAGAATAAGAAAAATGAGGAAGGCTATGATATGTGCATGTACTTCTATAAAGTACATGACATGCAGTGATATGCAGTTTTTGCTTTCCAGATTTACTTGCCGATAAAAACTAAACTTGATTATTTACACAATTACACGTGTAGTTATGTCGCAACATTTTCTTTTCATAAGTCTACAAGTGAGACATATCCTATAAAACAAGTTAAAACTTCAATTATTACATCTTTTCTTTTGTTCTGTATGGGTCCAATAACACCATTCTATAATTTAGCTTTGCTTATCATCTTTGTGTCAATTGGTTAATGAGAGTACTGGGGTCGTTACAGCACTAATGCTAGACATTTTCTAAATTAAGAAAGCTTGAATGAGTATGTGTTCTAATTTCTGCAGCTTAAAGGCTTCCTCTTCCCGTCTCTTATTCTTATCTTTTTAAGTTGGTACCACTTTTTGTTTTCATTTTTTAGTTGCTTCTAAAAGATATTATGTGCTTTCGACCTTCAAATATTGCATCATAGTATGTTCAAATGGAATTATACTCTGGAAATTCAACTAATTGTTTTTTTAAACATTGAATGAGTTGGGAAAAGTACGCTTAAAACAATCTCAATTCCAGGAATTACTTTTCTTTCTTTGTGTAATTAAATAGGAAATCAACAAAACCAATTATGAGAAAAAAAAATAACAAATAACCATCCACAATCAAGACACAATATTTAACGTGAAAAAACCTTCTAAAACTAAGAGGTAAAAATCACGGGCCGAACTCCGAAACTCCACTATAATCAACTGTGAATACAAATAATCCTTCCAAGTTTTATAACTAAAAACTTAAAATATTCTGAAATTGAAAGAATACAAGAATACCTCAATTTGAGTGAAAACTCAAATTACCTCACCACCCAAAACCTCCGAATTAATTAGAGTCTTCAAGCAATTAATTGATTCGAAAAGATGATGACAACTTATGAATAAACCTTCACAAAACCCCTCTCAATTTACTCTCAATTCTTCTTTGCACTCACTGTTGCTTTTTCCCAAAACAGTGCACTCACTATTCTGATTTTTGTGTTCTGTTCTGTGTACTGCAGCATCACAAGTCCATATATATATATATATATATATAGACTTCCTTATTCAAATTTCAAGTCAACTTGGGAAAGTTGACACGCCACTATACCATCTATATGATATATAAACTCCTGAATCCTTTTTGCTTTAACACTTAACTCCTTATTGGATTAGAAAACCAACGCTCATATGTTTTGTCCAAAATCACAATCAAATTCCAAGTCTACCAATCCAATTATTAATTGGATTATTTGCTAACAAAGAAAATCAAATTCACTTTGGATTCTAATTCTCATGGGTGAGGATCCACACCCAACAGAATATCTTTGTTATGCAAATTCATGAAGGTTGTTTTGCACTTTCGCTTAGCGTTAACTAGGAGTGGTATAGTTTTACAAGAATAAACCTTCTGATGCTTTGGAAAGATATAAAGACTCCTTAGTGGAATTTTTCAGAAACCTAATTGGGTTTGTATGAGAACATGAAAATGGTTGTGGGATTTTCATGGTTAGAAGTCAGGTGATCATGCTAGGCTTCTATATCATTGATCTCTGTTTCAAGTATCTAGGTAAATATCTCTCCTTGTGGGTCTTCGTATAAAATAGTCCAATACGTCCATGCAAATCTACATCTTTATCTAATTGATTTAATATGTTTGTGTAATCTATCAAGATCAAAGCATTATAAATTCATACCCACAACAGAATATATAATTTTATATACAGTTGGTTTCAGGGAATGTAACGCATATATGTGAGAATAATGCAACATGTCTATCCTTGCTACCTCAATCTTTCATTGTACCAGTCCATTGTAACTTATGGCATTATACATACCAAATTACATAACATACCGTTATGTAATTATACTAATTTTGATATATGTATAAATTGTATATACCCGTTACATTCCCTGCACATATAACTACATATTAATTTGTGTATAACACATATTAACTTGTTATAACTGTGTTATGAACTTTCATAACAGTTACATAAGAACTTAGGATTATGAAAGTGTGATGATTAATATATATGGGCTGCTGAATTGAGAATTTAGTTGTCGTTTTGGAAATCCAGTTAATTCTGTGGTTCATTTAGCTTGCAGGATATAAAAGAAAATGTATAAAAGAATGAATATGATATTAAAGGTTGAATCTTTATATTCAAATGAGATGTTGAAAAGAATTATAACGAATTGAAAAGGTTGCGATTTTGGAACCGATTAATTATAAAGTTTTAAATAATTGAATTGTAATATCTATATTGGTATCGAATGATTGAAAAAGTTTTAAAAATATACGTATTTTATTGATTATAATTTTTATAATGATGTAAAATGGGAACGATATTGGATATAGCTTATTTTGGATGGAAAACTAAGTGGGGTTTGTTTCAAATTTTTGTACAAACTTTTAAAGTTGAAATAGAATAAATTGAGAAGCTGGGTGAGGCCAGCTTGTAGCTTCCTGTTCTTTTAACTTCCCAAGTCTTTTCCTTAATTTGCGTCAGAGTTTCAAACAGTTTCTACAAGTAGTTTCAACTATTTAAGTTCAAGCTTCAGTTATTAAAATGTTCCAGGGATTTATTTATACTTGCATAAGTTGTATCTACAATTACCTATTTATATGGTCCAATAATGATCAACTCAGGATTTGGAGGAATACCAAATTACTAGAGTTGTCTTATGTTTTCTCTTATGCTTACAAGTCACTAGATTTTATATGAAATTAAATATGTAGATAGTTGTTATGAATTTGTACTTTACAACTTATAAACACTTGTTGCTTCCTTTCTGTTGTGAATCTTGGCATGAATGATCCTGGTTCTCGTAATAATGAGGTTAATTTTCCAGGCTTGACCGAACTATTTTTCGCATGTGTGTTGTTTGGGCGTAATGTTGAAACTTTGAAAGAAGAAATCTCGCAGAACGGTGTCTGTATTTGTCATGTGATATTTGTTGAAGGTGGCATGGCTCTTGTTGCAATTACGACACTTTTTAATGGAATCGATCCAGATACAACATTACTCATTACTGAGGGTTTGTTATTTGTTTAGTGGGGTTGTGGTATATAGACATTTTTGGCATAATCAACTACATAATTCATGAATCAAGAAAATCTTGCTCCTAGGACCAAGTGAAGCAACATACAATGAATTGTTAGAATATTTTATTCCTAATGTGGCCTCTACTATTTATGTAATTATTGGACTTACATATTGTATTAATTTATTACTTTATTTATGGGTTTGGTAATTAATTGTGTGGCCCATAAATAATATTACTAGTAGTATTTGGCATAATGGGCCCTAGAGTTTCATAATCTTGATGGACGATTTTGACCCTTAGCTATTCAATAAATAAAACAGTTAGGATTTGGTCCCAGTTGTCGTCTCAATAATTTTATACACACCTATACACCCATCATAGGATTGAGAGAGGCAATTGAAGACCTTCACCCTTAAGCGCATTAGAAACGTGATACATACAAGATATTTTCTCTCAATTCATGTAAGTACCTAATTGTTTATTTGATTTTATTCTATGCAATATCACGTTCCGATATAATTATTTAACATCTGGTATCAAGAGCGTGGTTACGTTATTGTTTAGAATAAATTAATTACACAATTATGCTAGATTTTTAATTCTGCATAATCTCTTTATTGGTATAATAAAGAACTATTAAGTATATGAAGAAATTTTGAATAAAAAATAATTATGTAATCTGATTACGATTATTCATGGCTTTCGGAAATTACATGATTTTGATTCCTCATGTGCTATGTTATGTATTCTAATTTTTAATACTTGTGTCCCCATTGTTTTTTTTTTTTAGAATGATTAATTATTAAATTTTGAATCTTCATATATATATATAAACCCGGGGTCCCAATAATATATATATATATATATATATATATATATATTAGAAGATCATGTATTATACAATTCATGCAACTGCCCTGATTTCGAGGTTATTAAAACAAGAGGCAGTGAGGCACATGCTATTCAGCCTTGTAAACACATAAAATTGATATTGTTAGTTTGTTTCCATAGTGAATTTTGATGAAACTGGAAGTATGATGGATATATTGCCATTCTAGTCATGTTGGTGTGTATCTTTAAGCTCAACGGTTAGATATTATAGGACAAAAAGCAGGCCTAAAGATATGAAAAAGTAATCAGTTGAAAAGTATTTTGTTCCGTATTCGTTGCAAAGTAATTTCCGAATTAAATTTTAAATTCAGATTAACATACTAAATTTATATTAGATTGATTCATATCATGTCAGCAGGTATTTAGTTTGGAATTTATGTGAATATTTTATAATCAATTCATATTCATAACTATATATTTTAATTTAAGATTCTAGAACATGATATGATATATTATTAATTAGGGCTTTTAAATTGTTACATGTAAATTACAAATAATATTAATTTTCAAACTTGATTAATATGTTGTTTAGACAAAATTGAGTTTGATCATAATAATTTACATGTATGCGTGACTCTTTTATTGTTAAAATTAATAATCAGCCCAACGGAGGGTTATTAATTGAAACAATTAAGGATTAAGAAAAAGTCACATAATGTTACATTTAATAAATAAATATTTTAATTTTACCCAACGGAAAAATTAGAATTAAAATTTATTAAATGGAATTTTATTGCATAAGTAACAAGTTTATTTCATTTCTGTCCAACGGTGATTCGTGGATAAATGTGTTATGCATTATTTTATGGGGGATGTTATTGGCATATTATTAATTAGACCAACAAAAGATTGATAATTATGCACCAATGTCTCATTAAAATCTATTTTTTTGGGTGTTGTAAATAGATTTTATGTAGCTAACTGCTTGCTCTACAGTTGATTTTATTATGATTAATTATTAACTATTGTTGTACATTGTGGATTTCTTTTAGTTTTTTGTAAGCATGCCTATGAGCTTGATTATGTTTCAACATTGACTCCAAATAGTATTTCTGCTTATGTTGCTAATTTGACTACCACTAGATCTCATAAGAAGAAGACTCATAAAATGGCAAAGGTTTTAAGAATAAGGATAAGTCAATTTCTACCAAAACAAATAAGGCAAATTATTCAGGTAACAGCTCTGAGGCAGGTCCTAAATGTCACTTCTGTAAGAAGCAAGGACATATTTAGAAAGAATGTCCTAAATTCAAAGAATGACTTGAAAATAAAGGTTTATCGTCCTTCAATTATGTAACTTATGAATTCTTTCTAATTGATGTTCCTTCTAATACATGGTGGCTTGACACTGGTGTTATGGTTCACATTACTAATTCATTGCAGAGATTCCTTTCAAAGAAGACACTCCAAAAAGGGGAAATAACCATTAAAGTTTGTAATGGAGAGTCTATACAAGTTGAAACTGTAGGAACTCTTCCTTTAGTTTTGGAGAATGGTTTCATCTTTTATTTATATGATACTCTTTATGTTCCCAGTATGACACGTAATTTAATTTCTGTAGCTAAACTTGACGTTGATGGTTTTTCGTTCAAGTTTGGGAATAATAAAATAATTATTTATCATTACTCTCATGTTATTGGTTCTGGCTCTTTAGAGGGAAACCTCTATAAGTTAAATTTGGATAATGTCCTTCTAATACATGGTGGCTTTACACTGGTGCTATGGTTTACATTACTAATTCATTGCGGAGATTCCTTTCAAAGAAGACACTCCAAAAGGGGGAAAGAACCATTAAAGTTGGTAATGAAAAGTCTATACAAGTTGAAGCTGTACGAACTCTTCCTTTAGTTTTGGTGAGTGGTTTCACCTTGTATTTATGTGATACTCTTTATATTCCCAGTATGACACGGAATTTAATTTATGTATCTAAACTTAACGTTGATGGTTTTTCGTTTAAGTTTGGGAATAATAAAATAATTATTTATCATTACTCTCATGTTATTGGTTCTGGCTCTTTAGAAGGAAACCTCTATAAGTTAAATTTGGATAATGTCTTTGTTGAATCCTTGTTAACAATGAATGTGATAGAAAATACCTCTAAAAGTGGAAATAAGAGAAAACTAGATAATGAGAATTCTTCAAAATTGTGGCATAAACGCTTAGGCCATATTTCAAAAGACAGAATGCAACGTCTTATAAAGGATGGAATTCTTCATTCACTAGATTTTTCTGATCTTGACCATTGTATAGAATGTATAAAAGGAAAATTTGTGAAAGGTAATAAGAAAGGAGCCACTAGAAGTGGTGCACTTCTTGAGGTGATTCACACTAATGTATGTGGACCATTTTCTCCAGGAATTGGTGGACACATATCTTTCATTACGTTCATTGATGACTATCCTTGTTATACTTATGTCTACCTGATAAATGAAAAATCTGAATCACTAAATATGTTTAAAATTTTCAAGGCTGAAGTTGAAAATTAACTTGATCGAAAAATTAAAGTAGTGAGATCAGATAGAGGCGGAGAGTATTATGGTAAACACTACGATACAGGTCATAGTCCTGACCCATTTGCCTTATTTTATCAAGAAAATAGAATCGTCACTCAATATACAATGCCTGGTACACCGCAGCAGAATGGTTTAGCTGAGAGACGAAACCGTACCCTTATGGATATGGTACGCAGTATGTTATGCAATTCCAACTTACCGATATTTTTGTGGACTGAGGCATTAAAGACAACTATTCATATTTTAAATCGGGTTCCTAGCAAATCTGTCCCTAACACTCCTTATGAAATTTGGACAGGTAGGAAACCTAGTTTAAAATACTTACGGGTGTGGGGCTGTCCAGTCGAGGATAAGATTTTTAATCCACAAATAAAGAAACTTGACTCTAAAATCATTAGTTGCCATTTCATTAGATATCCTGAGAAATCTAATGGTTTTCAATTTTACTGCCTCTCACATACCACTATAATTGTTGAGACTAGGCATGTAGAGTTTTTAGAGAATGGTGATTTAAGTGGGAGTAGTGAGCCTAGGAAAATTGATCTTGAACAAAACAGGTTTTATGTTCCTAATCATGTAATTCAAGAGGGTAAGGCACAACAACCTCTTATTGAGGCGAATGATGCCCCTGAGATAGCTGAGCCACCACCTAATGTTGAATCCCACATTATTGAAAATCAGATTCCTGAAATTGTGTAGCCTTTACGTAGGTCCGAAAGACCTAGAAAGCCTGTTAATTTTGATGATTTTATAACCTATCTTAATGAGATTGACTATGATTCAAGTAAGATTAATGATCCTATCTCATATAAAGAGGCCATTACGAGTGCTCAATCAACTCAATGGCTTGAAGCCATGAATGATGAGTTGAAATCAATGGAGCTTAATAACGTTTGGGATCTTGAAGAATTACCAAAAGGTATTAAACCTGTTGGTTGCAAGTGGGTCTATAAGACCAAATTAGATCCTAAAGGAAACGTTGAAAGGTATAAAGCTCGATTGGTTGCTAAGGGTTTCACTCAAAAGGAAGGTGTGAATTATAATGAAACTTTCTCTCCAATATCCAGGAAGATTCATTTAGAATAGTCACAGCTTTAGTAGCTCATTATGATTTAGAGTTACATCAGATGGATGTTAAAACTGCATTCTTTAATGGTAACTTGCATGAGAATGTCTATATGGCACAACCAGAAAGTTTTTTAGTTAAAGGCAAGGAACATATGGTATGTAGACTTAAGAAGTCCATATATGGGTTAAAACAGGCTTCTCGACAATGGTATCTTAAGTTTCACAAGGTGATGAGTAATTTTGATTTTAATAAAAATATAGTGGATCAATGCATATACTTGAAGGTTAGTGGGAGTAAATTTGTTATTCTTGTTTTGTATGTTAATGATATATTACTTGCAAGTAATAAATTAGACATGTTGCATGAGACAAAGCATTTCCTTTTTGGAAATTTTGATATGAAGGATCTCGATGAAGCCTCTTATGTTATAGGTATTGAAATTCATCAAGATAGGTCTCGCAGGATATTAGGATTGTTCCAAAGAGCTTATATTGACAAAGTTCTTAACAAATACAACATGCAAAATTGCTCCCCTACTGTCGCGCCCTGTTGTTAAGGGTGACAAATTTGCCTCATATCAATGCCCTAAGAATTAACTTGAACGTGATCAAATGAATCTTATTCTCTATGCTTCTGTGGTTGGAAGTCTTATGTACCCTCAAGTTTGAACACGTCTAGATATAGCATATGTAACTGGCATGCTTGGACGTTACCAGTCAAATCCAGGTTTAGATCACTGGAGAGCAGCCAAAAAGGTTTTACGCTACTTACAAAGTAATAAGGATTTTATGCTTACATTCAGAAAAATAGATAAACTTGAAGTTGTTGGTTATTCTGATTCTGATTTTGCTAAGTATAAAGATAAAAAAAATCTACATCAGGGTACATCTTTATGCTTTTAGGAGGCTCTATTTTGTGGAGAAGTCATAAGCAGGAGTTAACTACCACTTCCACGATGATGGTAGAATATGTGGCTTGTTATCATGTTACTTGTCACGCCGTATTTTGAGGAATCTTATTTCAAAACTTAAGGCTGTGGATTCCATTTCAAGGCCATTGAAAGTATTTTGTGATAATGATTCTGCTGTTAGTTTTTCCAACAACACCAGTTCAAGTGGTGCTGGACTATACCTCGACACTAAGTACTTATTTGTCTGGGAAAAAGTTGAAGATCAAAACGTTATCATTAAGTATATTAGTACGCATGATATGTTAGTGAATCCACTTACGAAAGGCTTACCACCCAAGCTCTTTTTAGAGCATATTGCCGGCATGGGTTTAACTGGTAGTCTTAATTAGTGAGTTGTTTTGATGTAAGACAACAATTTTGAGCTCGTTGTTTTGGACTTCACATTATGTTTATGGTTTGCTATTCTCTTTATTGTGCACACTTGAGAATTTGTGAGCAAACGGTACAGTTATGTTTTGGATCATATAAATGAGTTTAATCTATTACCACTTATGTAAACTCTATTCATACCTATTATGCTTAATATTAATCTTTGTTCTAATAAAAGTACTAATTGTGTAACTAATGGGGATCTTGTGTTAATAGTGACACAAAGATTGTATTAATTCGCATTGGTATTTTTATTTGAATAGGATGTAGACATTAAATTAATACTTGGCCAAATTAATGATTGTAAGCATTATGTTTTGTATATAAATAGTATTTCGGCCAAGTGGGAAAATGTTAGAATATTTTATTCCTAATGTGGCCTCTACTATTTATGTAATTATTAGGCTTACATATTGTATTAATTTATTACTTTATTTATGGGTTTGATAATTAATTGTGTGGCCCATAAATAATATTACTAATAGTATTTGGCATAATGGGCCCTAGGGTTTCATAATCTTGATGGACGATTTTGACCCTTAGCTATTCAATAAAAAAATAGTTAGGTTTTGATCACAGTTGTCATCTTAAGAACTTTATACACACCTATACACCCATCATAAGATTGAGAGAGGCAATTAAAGACCTTCACCACCCTTAAACGCATCAAAAGCGTGATACATACAAGATGTCTTCTCTCAATTCATGTTAGTACCTAATTGTTTATTTGATTTTATTCTATGCAATAGCACGTTCTGATATAATTATTTTACATGAATCATAAATATCGTTATGTTGTCTGGATCATTGATAATGGAGCACTCCATTTGTGGTTATGGACTGTAGGTTCGGTGTAATAAGGGGATAATACTTAGTTTTTGTACCCATCACTTTCATATGTTGTTCTCTAAATATATACTTGCAGATATGGATTATATATCTTTTGAGGTTTCTTTGTATTTTCACACTAATTTTAGTGTATAATATTCTTTTGAAAATGATATTATTAATTTTGCAATGGGTTGACTGAAATATGTATGATTTTCTGCTATTTATATTTAAATGAGATTTTAGATTTAATTGTGCGTATAGATTAATACAATAAATTAGTGAAAATAAAATTAAATAAATTATAATTTGTGTTAAAATTATAATTCGCGAATGAATTTTTCTCTCAATAAATTGAAGAAACATTCTTAAAATGCAATTATTGAAGAAAACTTTTCCCTCGTTAAAATGAATTTATTCCTTGCAAAATATTTATTGTGAGGGAAGTTATCTTTCACTAAATAAAATAAATCCCTTACAAAATATAATTTGCGAGAAAAATATCTTTCACAAAAGATATGTAGTTACTAACTTAGTGAATGATATCTATTGCGAGTAGCTCTAATGCGAGCGATTGTGTGAAGGAAAAATTTCTTTATAACTAATCACTTGTGACTGATATATCATATATTGTGAATGATTTGTCCTTTATTATAAGCCATTTTTCTTGTAGTGGCAGAGCGGAGATTGTATAGCAAATCTGAACATCTGAGAAGAAGAAATCAGATAGTTGAGGTTGAAAGGACAAAGATGTAATTTATCAAGACAGGAGAGGGGCAAAATAGACATTACATTTAGCCAAACCAGCTTATTAGGAATGACTTATAAGTTATTTTTAAATAAGTTAAAAATTGTTACTTATTAATAATGACTTATAAGTCAAAAAATAAGTTAAAATTTAAGTTGTTGCCAAACACTCAAACAATAAAAAATGACTTCTAAGTTGGTTTGACCAACTTATAAGTCATTGTCGAACACGCTCTGATTCAAGACATAAAGTGAAATTAATATCTGATTATTAAAAAATTTACAAGTCGAGGAAAAAATAGAATTTGAAAAAGGAGAGTTAAAAAGGAACCTACAAACCAGGAGAAGAAGGAAGAGGGGGGATCAGATGGGATTGAACCGCCATCAAAATCGTCGAGAGTCATTGTTGCTTTCTTGTTCGACATTTTCTTTCCCCGCAACTCCCTCTTTTAATTAACTTTTCTCTTTCTCTCTAAATTAAAGAAATTGGAGGAAACAAAGTCGATGCAATTTGGTCGATTTTTGGTGCAATTTTGGGGGAGATTTCGGTTCCTTACTTAGCTCTTGTCAAAACATTTATATGTAAAATGAGTTACAAGAAAAATTCATATAAATTATTTTAGAAATTAATTACACTTTTTTTCAAAATTATAAGTGAGCGAATAAAATTATGATAAACTACATCCAATTTACTACAAACTCTAATTTTTATAAATTAGAAAATATATCTATTTGTGCTTAATTTTAATTTCAAAAATTATTACTCTGACAAAAAAATTTAAACTAGGCATTTATTTTGAGACGGGGGAGTGAAACATTTGACTGTATAAAATTACGTCTAAATAAATAAAAATTTTAAAATATAAAATGATGCGTTTTTGGGAAAAAAGAAAGGCCAAAACGTGCTTATTAGGTTAATCATAATTTTGGGCTACAATTTACTAGTCGTTGCAAAACAATTATACAAAATATGTAAAGTAAACAAATTGTTGACAATTAACGTGGCCCATATTAGGCAACGAAATATAGCAACAAGAAACTTTTCGTTGCCCACGATGAGGAGAAATCACATCGGCAACACAAAAGTAAATATGGGGGTTTCCCGCCAATGAATTGTCAACGAAATTTTGCAACGATCTATGAATTTCGTTACGAAAAATAAAAACCTTTCACAAACTGAAACGAATGACAAATTTCGTTACTGAACATGCATTTTTGGCAACGACTTTATAAGTCATTGCCCGAAAAATCGTTGCTGAATGTCTATTTTTTTGTAGTGTACTAGAAGTGGTAGATCCTTTATTGATCATTCATTATCTCCATGCATAAATCATTATACTCAATCACACCCTTTAATATACCCTTAGGGTCTTAAGGGACATGTCAAAGTATAACTCATTATACACAATATACTATGATGATCTCAAGTCTAAGGATTATTTGTACTACTATCACTTAAGGAAATTCTATTGATAGGCAAGTAAAACTTCATTAGGTATTCCTTAGCAGACCACGTTCAGTGAACTTATTCCCCAATAAGCACCTACATACTTGCTTTAGTATAAGACCCCAACTTTTTATGAATAAAATTTAATTTTCTCTATATATTATTTTAAATAGTAATGTGTTGATTTGATAAATGTGATAGTTATGGGTGATATGTGCATATTTTACAAAGTAAGCAAGTTGTCATAAAATATTCGTTGAGTCGGGTAATATTCATTTGGTCGAGAAATATTCTTTTTGCCGGGAAATATTTGTATGACGGCGCAATCATTGGTGGGCCCCATAACGAAAAACTGTTGGATGAAGAAAACGACAAAAATAAGTTTTCTAAAAAATAACGGCAAAACTTTTACCGTTAACTGTTGAAATACTCAGTGATAAAATTACAGTAATACTCGTTATTCCACAGTAGTACGCGGTATTGCACAGTATCTCTGATTATTAATTCTTACGTAGGAAGTCACTCAGTATTCAATAATTGCCAGAGTAGTTGTTGCATAGTATCTCAATTATTGATTCAATAATATTACAATAACATCTGCATAATATTTTATATTATTAAATTAATAATTGTCACAATATAGTAACTCATATTATTTAAATGATATTATTAGATAGCATTATTGACAATGTCTAGAAATTCTGTCAAGAAAAAGGGTTGAGCGCTAATAAGAATAAATCCTTATCAGAAAGCCTCCTTTCTCCTGAGAACGATCTGATTGTCAATATTGTGAGCTTATAATATTAATTGTGAATAATTATTATGTGATGGATATTTGTCCAATTTTTGTTATAAATGGAGGAATTTTAGCATGAGATATTTGTTGAAAGTTTAACATATTTTTCTGTGAAATTATAATTATCTTCACCGATAAAATTTTCATTCAAATATGTTATTATAATATATTATAATAGTATAATTTTATAAATTATAATTGTTTAAATAGTAAAACATGTGAAGAAATGATGGAAGTAAGAAGCTTGGTTTTGAATACCTTATTTTCAAAACAAGTATGCTGCAAAAATCACCCGCATGTGAATTTTATCAAACTTAGTGTGCTAGCACTTTCCTATAAATAGGTTGCTTAGTTAAGAAATGAAAATCACACCAGAATCAGAGAATTCTTCTTCTATAATATTGAGCATATTTTTTTGAGTATAAGAATATTTTGAGTGTGGATAACAGTGCAAGATTTTCTCAATATAATCTCTGTTATTCCAGTCAGAACTACTTTTCTATTAAGGTAAATGATATTATTTTTCTCGTAAATGATGTTATTTTTTTAATATTCGTAAATGATATTATTTTCTCGTAAAGGATGTTATTTCATTTAATATTTGTAAATGATATTATTTTATACTCGTAAAAGATATTATTTTCTTTCATATTCCATATTATGTAAGTGATATTATTTCATTTTATATTTCTAAATTTAAATTTACTATGGTAAGTATTGATTATATAATTCTTGAAATGATTAGAAATTCTTTAAGGTTTGCGCTTCATCTAATATCATTTTACTGAAATATTAGTCTGAACTTTCTTATCAAATTTGACTATTTTCATGATGGAGTACTATTTATACGGTACTATTCATACGGGGGTACTATTCATAGAGTACTATTCACGATAAAAAATTGATTTCTTTTTTGTCCAAATTATTTTTGATACATGAATATCATTCTTGAATTTTACCACAATTGATTACAAC
>JAINUT010000225.1:0-22232 GCA_020205555.1 Panax stipuleanatus
CAAACTAGAACGAAGTAACACAGTCTATTAATCACCTTTTCTTTGTAAATTAAAAACAACCAATGAAACAATATGAAGGTCTCCCTAAATGAAGACTTGTGTGAGATCTACGCATCGTTTTGGACGCGATAGTGATGTGATTGCTCCTTTTGATGCTAATTTTAACTAGAATGAAGTAATAGGACTCATAATCACCTATATTTTGACAATTTGAGAGAACTAATCAAACAATCAGAAGGTCTCCCTAAATGAAGACTTGTGTGAGATGTACGGATCGTTTTGAATGCACTAGTGAAAGGATTGCTCCTTTTGATGCTAATCAATCTAGAACGAAGTCATAGGACTCATAATCATCTATTTCTTTGACAAGTTGAGAGAACCCATGAAACAATAAGAAGGTCTCCCTAAATCAAGACTTGTGTGAGATGTACGCATCGTTTTTAACGCGGTAGTCATTGATTAGTTCCTTTTGATGCTAATCAAATTAGAACGAATTAATAGGACTCCTAATCACCTCTTTCTTTGACAATTTTAGAGAACCAATGAAATAATAAGAAGGTCTCCCTAAATGAAGGCTTGTGTGAGATGTACGCATGACTCTGAACGCGATAGTCATGGGTTTCTACTTTTGACGCTAATCAAACTAGAACGAAGTAATACAACTCTTAATCTCTTTCTTTGTAAATTCGAAACAACCAATGAAACAATATGAAGGTCTCCCTAAATGAAGACTTGTGTGAGATCTACGCATCGTTTTGGACTCGATAGTCATGGGTTTCTCCTTTTTAACTCTAATCAAACTAGAACGAAGTAACAAAATCTCTTAATCACCTCTTTCTTTGTAAATTCGAAACAACCACTGAAACAATATGAAGGTCTCCCTAAATGAAGACTTGTGTGAGATGTACGCATGGTTTTGGACGCGATAGTCATGGGTTTCTCCTTTTGACGCTAGTCAAACTAGAACGAAGTAATACAACTCTTAATCACCTCTTTCTTTGTAAATTCGAAACAACCAATGAAATAATATGAAGGTCTCCCTAAATGAAGACTTGTATGAGATTTACGCATCGTTTTGGACGCGATAGTGATGGGATTGCTCCTTTTGATGCTAATTTCAACTAGAATGAAGTAATAGGACTCATAATCACCTATATTTTAACAATTTGAGAGAACTAATCAAACAATAAGAAGGTCTCTCTAAATGAAGATTTGTGTGAGATGTACGGATCGTTTTGAATGCACTAGTGATTGGATTGCTCCTTTTGACGCTAATTAAACTAGATCGAAATCATAGGACTCATAATCACCTCTTTATTTTACAATTTTAGAGAACCAATTAAACAATAAGAAGGTCTCCATAAATCAAGACTTGTGTGACATGTACGCATCGTTTTGGACGCGATAGTGATGTGATTGCTCCTTTTGATGCTAATTTCAACTAGAACGAAGTAATAGGACTCATAATCACTTATATTTTGACAATTTGAGAGAACTAATGAAACAATAAGAAGGTCTCCCTAAATAAAGACTTATGTGAGATGTACGCATGGTTTTGGACGCGATAGTCATGGGTTTCACTTTTTTGACGCTGATAAAACTAGAACGAAGTAACACAGTCTCTTAATCACCTCTTTCTTTGTAAATTCAAAACAACCAATGAAACAATAGAAGGTCTCCCTAAATGAAGACTTGTGTGAGATCTACGCATCGTTTTGGACGCGATAGTGATGGGATTGCTCCTTTTGATGCTATTTTCAACTAGAACGAAGTAATAGGACTCATAATCACCTAGATTTTGACAATTTTAGAGAATCAATGCAACAATAAGAAGGTCTCCCTAAATAAAGACTTGTGTGAGATGTACGCATGGTTTTGGATGCGATAGTCATGGGTTTCACTTTTTTGACGCTAATCAAACTAGAACGAAGTAACACAGTCTATTAATCACCTCTTTCTTTGTAAATTAAAAACAACCAATGAAACAATATGAAGGTCTCCCTAAATGAAGACTTGTGTGAGATCTACGCATCGTTTTGGACGCGATAGTGATGTGATTGCTCCTTTTGATGCTAATTTTAACTAGAATGAAGTAATAGGACTCATAATCACCTATATTTTGACAATTTGAGAGAACTAATCAAACAATCAGAAGGTCTCCCTAAATGAAGACTTGTGTGAGATGTACGGATCGTTTTGAATGCACTAGTGAAAGGATTGCTCCTTTTGATGCTAATCAATCTAGAACGAAGTCATAGGACTCATAATCATCTATTTCTTTGACAAGTTGAGAGAACCCATGAAACAATAAGAAGGTCTCCCTAAATCAAGCTTGTGTGAGATGTACGCATCGTTTTTAACGCGGTAGTCATTGATTAGTTCCTTTTGATGCTAATCAAATTAGAACGAATTAATAGGACTCCTAATCACCTCTTTCTTTGACAATTTTAGAGAACCAATGAAATAATAAGAAGGTCTCCCTAAATGAAGGCTTGTGTGAGATGTACGCATGACTCTGAACGCGATAGTCATGGGTTTCTACTTTTGACGCTAATCAAACTAGAACGAAGTAATACAACTCTTAATCATCTCTTTCTTTGTAAATTCGAAACAACCAATGAAACAATATGAAGGTCTCCCTAAATGAAGACTTGTGTGAGATCTACGCATCGTTTTGGACGCGATAGTCATGGGTTTCTCCTTTTTAACTCTAATCAAACTAGAACGAAGTAACAAAATCTCTTAATCACCTCTTTCTTTGTAAATTCGAAACAACCACTGAAACAATATGAAGGTCTCCCTAAATGAAGACTTGTGTGAGATGTACGCATGGTTTTGGACGCGATAGTCATGGGTTTCTCCTTTTGACGCTAGTCAAACTAGAACGAAGTAATACAACTCTTAATCACCTCTTTCTTTGTAAATTCGAAACAACCAATGAAATAATATGAAGGTCTCCCTAAATGAAGACTTGTATGAGATTTACGCATCGTTTTGGACGCGATAGTGATGGGATTGCTCCTTTTGATGCTAATTTCAACTAGAATGAAGTAATAGGACTCATAATCACCTATATTTTAACAATTTGAGAGAACTAATCAAACAATAAGAAGGTCTCTCTAAATGAAGATTTGTGTGAGATGTACGGATCGTTTTGAATGCACTAGTGATTGGATTGCCTTTTGACGCTAATTAAACTAGATCGAAATCATAGGACTCATAATCACCTCTTTATTTTACAATTTTAGAGAACCAATTAAACAATAAGAAGGTCTCCATAAATCAAGACTTGTGTGACATGTACGCATCGTTTTGGACGCGATAGTGATGTGATTGCTCCTTTTGATGCTAATTTCAACTAGAACGAAGTAATAGGACTCATAATCACTTATATTTTGACAATTTGAGAGAACTAATGAAACAATAAGAAGGTCTCCCTAATAAAGACTTATGTGAGATGTACGCATGGTTTTGGACGCGATAGTCATGGGTTTCACTTTTTTGACGCTGATAAAACTAGAACGAAGTAACACAGTCTCTTAATCACCTCTTTCTTTGTAAATTCAAAACAACCAATGAAACAATATGAAGGTCTCCCTAAATGAAGACTTGTGTGAGATCTACGCATCGTTTTGGACGCGATAGTGATGGGATTGCTCCTTTTGATGCTATTTTCAACTAGAACGAAGTAATAGGACTCATAATCACCTAGATTTTGACAATTTTAGAGAATCAATGCAACAATAAGAAGGTCTCCCTAAATAAAGACTTGTGTGAGATGTACGCATGGTTTTGGATGCGATAGTCATGGGTTTCACTTTTTTGACGCTAATCAAACTAGAACGAAGTAACACAGTCTATTAATCACCTCTTTCTTTGTAAATTAAAAACAACCAATGAAACAATATGAAGGTCTCCCTAAATGAAGACTTGTGTGAGATCTACGTATCGTTTTGGACGCGATAGTGATGTGATTGCTCCTTTTGATGCTAATTTTAACTAGAATGAAGTAATAGGACTCATAATCACCTATATTTTGACAATTTGAGAGAACTAATCAAACAATCAGAAGGTCTCCCTAAATGAAGACTTGTGTGAGATGTACGGATCGTTTTGAATGCACTAGTGAAAGGATTGCTCCTTTTGATGCTAATCAATCTAGAACGAAGTCATAGGACTCATAATCATCTATTTCTTTGACAAGTTGAGAGAACCCATGAAACAATAAGAAGGTCTCCCTAAATCAAGACTTGTGTGAGATGTACGCATCGTTTTTAACGCGGTAGTCATTGATTAGTTCCTTTTGATGCTAATCAAATTAGAACGAATTAATAGGACTCCTAATCACCTCTTTCTTTGACAATTTTAGAGAACCAATGAATAATAAGAAGGTCTCCCTAAATGAAGGCTTGTGTGAGATGTACGCATGACTCTGAACGCGATAGTCATGGGTTTCTACTTTTGACGCTAATCAAACTAGAACGAAGTAATACAACTCTTAATCATCTCTTTCTTTGTAAATTCGAAACAACCAATGAAACAATATGAAGGTCTCCCTAAATGAAGACTTGTGTGAGATCTACGCATCGTTTTGGACGCGATAGTCATGGGTTTCTCCTTTTTAACTCTAATCAAACTAGAACGAAGTAACAAAATCTCTTAATCACCTCTTTCTTTGTAAATTCGAAACAACCACTGAAACAATATGAAGGTCTCCCTAAATGAAGACTTGTGTGAGATGTACGCATGGTTTTGGACGCGATAGTCATGGGTTTCTCCTTTTGACGCTAGTCAAACTAGAACGAAGTAATACAACTCTTAATCACCTCTTTCTTTGTAAATTCGAAACAACCAATGAAATAATATGAAGGTCTCCCTAAATGAAGACTTGTATGAGATTTACGCATCGTTTTGGACGCGATAGTGATGGGATTGCTCCTTTTGATGCTAATTTCAACTAGAATGAAGTAATAGGACTCATAATCACCTATATTTTAACAATTTGAGAGAACTAATCAAACAATAAGAAGGTCTCTCTAAATGAAGATTTGTGTGAGATGTACGGATCGTTTTGAATGCACTAGTGATTGGATTGCTCCTTTTGACGCTAATTAAACTAGATCGAAATCATAGGACTCATAATCACCTCTTTATTTTACAATTTTAGAGAACCAATTAAACAATAAGAAGGTCTCCATAAATCAAGACTTGTGTGACATGTACGCATCGTTTTGGACGCGATAGTGATGTGATTGCTCCTTTTGATGCTAATTTCAACTAGAACGAAGTAATAGGACTCATAATCACTTATTTTGACAATTTGAGAGAACTAATGAAACAATAAGAAGGTCTCCCTAAATAAAGACTTATGTGAGATGTACGCATGGTTTTGGACGCGATAGTCATGGGTTTCACTTTTTTGACGCTGATAAAACTAGAACGAAGTAACACAGTCTCTTAATCACCTCTTTCTTTGTAAATTCAAAACAACCAATGAAACAATATGAAGGTCTCCCTAAATGAAGACTTGTGTGAGATCTACGCATCGTTTTGGACGCGATAGTGATGGGATTGCTCCTTTTGATGCTATTTTCAACTAGAACGAAGTAATAGGACTCATAATCACCTAGATTTTGACAATTTTAGAGAATCAATGCAACAATAAGAAGGTCTCCCTAAATAAAGACTTGTGTGAGATGTACGCATGGTTTTGGATGCGATAGTCATGGGTTTCACTTTTTGACGCTAATCAAACTAGAACGAAGTAACACAGTCTATTAATCACCTCTTTCTTTGTAAATTAAAAACAACCAATGAAACAATATGAAGGTCTCCCTAAATGAAGACTTGTGTGAGATCTACGCATCGTTTTGGACGCGATAGTGATGTGATTGCTCCTTTTGATGCTAATTTTAACTAGAATGAAGTAATAGGACTCATAATCACTATATTTTGACAATTTGAGAGAACTAATCAAACAATCAGAAGGTCTCCCTAAATGAAGACTTGTGTGAGATGTACGGATCGTTTTGAATGCACTAGTGAAAGGATTGCTCCTTTTGATGCTAATCAATCTAGAACGAAGTCATAGGACTCATAATCATCTATTTCTTTGACAAGTTGAGAGAACCCATGAAACAATAAGAAGGTCTCCCTAAATCAAGACTTGTGTGAGATGTACGCATCGTTTTTAACGCGGTAGTCATTGATTAGTTCCTTTTGATGCTAATCAAATTAGAACGAATTAATAGGACTCCTAATCACCTCTTTCTTTGACAATTTTAGAGAACCAATGAAATAATAAGAAGGTCTCCCTAAATGAAGGCTTGTGTGAGATGTACGCATGACTCTGAACGCGATAGTCATGGGTTTCTACTTTTGACGCTAATCAAACTAGAACGAAGTAATACAACTCTTATCATCTCTTTCTTTGTAAATTCGAAACAACCAATGAAACAATATGAAGGTCTCCCTAAATGAAGACTTGTGTGAGATCTACGCATCGTTTTGGACGCGATAGTCATGGGTTTCTCCTTTTTAACTCTAATCAAACTAGAACGAAGTAACAAAATCTCTTAATCACCTCTTTCTTTGTAAATTCGAAACAACCACTGAAACAATATGAAGGTCTCCCTAAATGAAGACTTGTGTGAGATGTACGCATGGTTTTGGACGCGATAGTCATGGGTTTCTCCTTTTGACGCTAGTCAAACTAGAACGAAGTAATACAACTCTTAATCACCTCTTTCTTTGTAAATTCGAAACAACCAATGAAATAATATGAAGGTCTCCCTAAATGAAGACTTGTATGAGATTTACGCATCGTTTTGGACGCGATAGTGATGGGATTGCTCCTTTTGATGCTAATTTCAACTAGAATGAAGTAATAGGACTCATAATCACCTATATTTTAACAATTTGAGAGAACTAATCAAACAATAAGAAGGTCTCTCTAAATGAAGACTTGTGTGAGATGTACGGATCGTTTTGAATGCACTAGTGATTGGATTGCTCCTTTTGACGCTAATTAAACTAGATCGAAATCATAGGACTCATAATCACCTCTTTATTTTACAATTTTAGAGAACCAATTAAACAATAAGAAGGTCTCCATAAATCAAGACTTGTGTGACATGTACGCATCGTTTTGGACGCGATAGTGATGTGATTGCTCCTTTTGATGCTAATTTCAACTAGAACGTAATAGGACTCATAATCACTTATATTTTGACAATTTGAGAGAACTAATGAAACAATAAGAAGGTCTCCCTAAATAAAGACTTATGTGAGATGTACGCATGGTTTTGGACGCGATAGTCATGGGTTTCACTTTTTTGACGCTAATAAACTAGAAGAAGTAACACAGTCTCTTAATCACCTCTTTCTTTGTAAATTCAAAACAACCAATGAAACAATATGAAGGTCTCCCTAAATGAAGACTTGTGTGAGATCTACGCATCGTTTTGGACGCGATAGTGATGGGATTGCTCCTTTTGATGCTATTTTCAACTAGAACGAAGTAATAGGACTCATAATCACCTAGATTTTGACAATTTTAGAGAATCAATGCAACAATAAGAAGGTCTCCCTAAATAAAGACTTGTGTGAGATGTACGCATGGTTTTGGATGCGATAGTCATGGGTTTCACTTTTTTGACGCTAATCAAACTAGAACGAAGTAACACAGTCTATTAATCACCTCTTTCTTTGTAAATTAAAAACAACCAATGAAACAATATGAAGGTCTCCCTAAATGAAGACTTGTGTGAGATCTACGTCGTTTTGGACGCGATAGTGATGTGATTGCTCCTTTTGATGCTAATTTTAACTAGAATAAAGTAATAGGACTCATAATCACCTATATTTTGACAATTTGAGAGAACTAATCAAACAATCAGAAGGTCTCCCTAAATGAAGACTTGTGTGAGATGTACGGATCGTTTTGAATGCACTAGTGAAAGGATTGCTCCTTTTGATGCTAATCAATCTAGAACGAAGTCATAGGATAATCATTATTTCTTTGACAAGTTGAGAGAACCCATGAAACAATAAGAAGGTCTCCCTAAATCAAGACTTGTGTGAGATGTACGCATCGTTTTTAACGCGGTAGTCATTGATTAGTTCCTTTTGATGCTAATCAAATTAGAACGAATTAATAGGACTCCTAATCACCTCTTTCTTTGACAATTTTAGAGAACCAATGAAATAATAAGAAGGTCTCCCTAAATGAAGGCTTGTGTGAGATGTACGCATGACTCTGAACGCGATAGTCATGGGTTTCTACTTTTGACGCTAATCAAACTAGAACGAAGTAATACAACTCTTAATCATCTCTTTCTTTGTAAATTCGAAACAACCAATAAACAATATGAAGGTCTCCCTAAATGAAGACTTGTGTGAGATCTACGCATCGTTTTGGACGCGATAGTCATGGGTTTCTCCTTTTTAACTCTAATCAAACTAGAACGAAGTAACAAAATCTCTTAATCACCTCTTTCTTTGTAAATTCGAAACAACCACTGAAACAATATGAAGGTCTCCCTAAATGAAGACTTGTGTGAGATGTACGCATGGTTTTGGACGCGATAGTCATGGGTTTCTCCTTTTGACGCTAGTCAAACTAGAACGAAGTAATACAACTCTTAATCACCTCTTTCTTTGTAAATTCGAAACAACCAATGAAATAATATGAAGGTCTCCCTAAATGAAGACTTGTATGAGATTTACGCATCGTTTTGGACGCGATAGTGATGGGATTGCTCCTTTTGATGCTAATTTCAACTAGAATGAAGTAATAGGACTCATAATCACCTATATTTTAACAATTTGAGAGAACTAATCAAACAATAAGAAGGTCTCTCTAAATGAAGATTTGTGTGAGATGTACGGATCGTTTTGAATGCACTAGTGATTGGATTGCTCCTTTTGACGCTAATTAAACTAGATCGAAATCATAGGACTCATAATCACCTCTTTATTTTACAATTTTAGAGAACCAATTAAACAATAAGAAGGTCTCCATAAATCAAGACTTGTGTGACATGTACGCATCGTTTTGGACGCGATAGTGATGTGATTGCTCCTTTTGATGCTAATTTCAACTAGAACGAAGTAATAGGACTCATAATCACTTATATTTTGACAATTTGAGAGAACTAATGAAACAATAAGAAGGTCTCCCTAAATAAAGACTTATGTGAGATGTACGCATGGTTTTGGACGCGATAGTCATGGGTTTCACTTTTTTGACGCTGATAAAACTAGAACGAAGTAACAAGTCTCTTAATCACCTCTTTCTTTGTAAATTCAAACAACCAATGAAACAATAGGAAGGTCTCCCTAAATGAAGACTTGTGTGAGATCTACGCATCGTTTTGGACGCGATAGTGATGGGATTGCTCCTTTTGATGCTATTTTCAACTAGAACGAAGTAATAGGACTCATAATCACCTAGATTTTGACAATTTTAGAGAATCAATGCAACAATAAGAAGGTCTCCCTAAATAAAGACTTGTGTGAGATGTACGCATGGTTTTGGATGCGATAGTCATGGGTTTCACTTTTTTGACGCTAATCAAACTAGAAAAGTAACACAGTCTATTAATCACCTCTTTCTTTGTAAATTAAAAACAACCAATGAAACAATATGAAGGTCTCCCTAAATGAAGACTTGTGTGAGATCTACGCATCGTTTTGGACGCGATAGTGATGTGATTGTTCCTTTTGATGCTAATTTTAACTAGAATGAAGTAATAGGACTCATAATCACCTATATTTTGACAATTTGAGAGAACTAATCAAACAATCAGAAGGTCTCCCTAAATGAAGACTTGTGTGAGATGTACGGATCGTTTTGAATGCACTAGTGAAAGGATTGCTCCTTTTGATGCTAATCAATCTAGAACGAAGTCATAGGACTCATAATCATCTATTTCTTTGACAAGTTGAGAGAACCCATGAAACAATAAGAAGGTCTCCCTAAATCAAGACTTGTGTGAGATGTACGCATCGTTTTTAACGCGGTAGTCATTGATTAGTTCCTTTTGATGCTAATCAAATTAGAACGAATTAATAGGACTCCTAATCACCTCTTTCTTTGACAATTTTAGAGAACCAATGAAATAATAAGAAGGTCTCCCTAAATGAAGGCTTGTGTGAGATGTACGCATGACTCTGAACGCGATAGTCATGGGTTTCTACTTTTGACGCTAATCAAACTAGAACGAAGTAATACAACTTTTCATCTCTTTCTTTGTAAATTCGAAACAACCAATGAAACAATATGAAGGTCTCCCTAAATGAAGACTTGTGTGAGATCTACGCATCGTTTTGGACTCGATAGTCATGGGTTTCTCCTTTTTAACTCTAATCAAACTAGAACGAAGTAACAAAATCTCTTAATCACCTCTTTCTTTGTAAATTCGAAACAACCACTGAAACAATATGAAGGTCTCCCTAAATGAAGACTTGTGTGAGATGTACGCATGGTTTTGGACGCGATAGCCATGGGTTTCTCCTTTTGACGCTAGTCAAACTAGAACGAAGTAATACAACTCTTAATCACCTCTTTCTTTGTAAATTCGAAACAACCAATGAAATAATATGAAGGTCTCCCTAAATGAAGACTTGTATGAGATTTACGCATCGTTTTGGACGCGATAGTGATGGGATTGCTCCTTTTGATGCTAATTTCAACTAGAATGAAGTAATAGGACTCATAATCACCTATATTTTAACAATTTGAGAGAACTAATCAAACAATAAGAAGGTCTCTCTAAATGAAGATTTGTGTGAGATGTACGGATCGTTTTGAATGCACTAGTGATTGGATTGCTCCTTTTGACGCTAATTAAACTAGATCGAAATCATAGGACTCATAATCACCTCTTTATTTTACAATTTTAGAACCAATTAAACAATAAGAAGGTCTCCATAAATCAAGACTTGTGTGACATGTACGCATCGTTTTGGACGCGATAGTGATGTGATTGCTCCTTTTGATGCTAATTTCAACTAGAACGAAGTAATAGGACTCATAATCACTTATATTTTGACAATTTGAGAGAACTAATGAAACATAAGAAGGTCTCCCTAAATAAAGACTTATGTGAGATGTACGCATGGTTTTGGACGCGATAGTCATGGGTTTCACTTTTTTGACGCTGATAAAACTAGAACGAAGTAACACAGTCTCTTAATCACCTCTTTCTTTGTAAATTCAAAACAACCAATGAACAATAGAAGGTCTCCCTAAATGAAGACTTGTGTGAGATCTACGCATCGTTTTGGACGCGATAGTGATGGGATTGCTCCTTTTGATGCTATTTTCAACTAGAACGAAGTAATAGGACTCATAATCACCTAGATTTTGACAATTTTAGAGAATCAATGCAACAATAAGAAGGTCTCCTAAATAAAGACTTGTGTGAGATGTACGCATGGTTTTGGATGCGATAGTCATGGGTTTCACTTTTTTGACGCTAATCAAACTAGAACGAAGTAACACAGTCTATTAATCACCTCTTTCTTTGTAAATTAAAACAACCAATGAAACAATATGAAGGTCTCCCTAAATGAAGACTTGTGTGAGATCTACGTATCGTTTTGGACGCGATAGTGATGTGATTGCTCCTTTTGATGCTAATTTTAACTAGAATAAAGTAATAGGACTCATAATCACCTATTTTGACAATTTGAGAGAACTAATCAAACAATCAGAAGGTCTCCCTAAATGAAGACTTGTGTGAGATGTACGGATCGTTTTGAATGCACTAGTGAAAGGATTGCTCCTTTTGATGCTAATCAATCTAGAACGAAGTCATAGGACTCATAATCATTATTTCTTTGACAAGTTGAGAGAACCCATGAAACAATAAGAAGGTCTCCCTAAATCAAGACTTGTGTGAGATGTACGCATCGTTTTTAACGCGGTAGTCATTGATTAGTTCCTTTTGATGCTAATCAAATTAGAACGAATTAATAGGACTCCTAATCACCTCTTTCTTTGACAATTTTAGAGAACCAATGAAATAATAAGAAGGTCTCCCTAAATGAAGGCTTGTGTGAGATGTACGCATGACTCTGAACGCGATAGTCATGGGTTTCTACTTTTGACGCTAATCAAACTAGAACGAAGTAATACAACTCTTATCATCTCTTTCTTTGTAAATTCGAAAACCAATGAAACAATATGAAGGTCTCCCTAAATGAAGACTTGTGTGAGATCTACGCATCGTTTTGGACGATAGTCATGGGTTTCTCCTTTTTAACTCTAATCAAACTAGAACGAAGTAACAAAATCTCTTAATCACCTCTTTCTTTGTAAATTCGAAACAACCACTGAAACAATATGAAGGTCTCCCTAAATGAAGACTTGTGTGAGATGTACGCATGGTTTTGGACGCGATAGTCATGGGTTTCTCCTTTTGACGCTAGTCAAACTAGAACGAAGTAATACAACTCTTAATCACCTCTTTCTTTGTAAATTCGAAACAACCAATGAAATAATATGAAGGTCTCCCTAAATGAAGACTTGTATGAGATTTACGCATCGTTTTGGACGCGATAGTGATGGGATTGCTCCTTTTGATGCTAATTTCAACTAGAATGAAGTAATAGGACTCATAATCACCTATATTTTAACAATTGAGAGAACTAATCAAACAATAAGAAGGTCTCTCTAAATGAAGATTTGTGTGAGATGTACGGATCGTTTTGAATGCACTAGTGATTGGATTGCTCCTTTTGACGCTAATTAAACTAGATCGAAATCATAGGACTCATAATCACCTCTTTATTTTACAATTTTAGAGAACCAATTAAACAATAAGAAGGTCTCCATAAATCAAGACTTGTGTGACATGTACGCATCGTTTTGGACGCGATAGTGATGTGATTGCTCCTTTTGATGCTAATTTCAACTAGAACGAAGTAATAGGACTCATAATCACTTATATTTTGACAATTTGAGAGAACTAATGAAACAATAAGAAGGTCTCCCTAAATAAAGACTTATGTGAGATGTACGCATGGTTTTGGACGCGATAGTCATGGGTTTCACTTTTTTGACGCTGATAAAACTAGAACGAAGTAACACAGTCTTAATCACCTTTTTTGTAAATTCAAAACAACCAATGAAACAATAGGAAGGTCTCCCTAAATGAAGACTTGTGTGAGATCTACGCATCGTTTTGGACGCGATAGTGATGGGATTGCTCCTTTTGATGCTATTTTCAACTAGAACGAAGTAATAGGACTCATAATCACCTAGATTTTGACAATTTTAGAGAATCAATGCAACAATAAGAAGGTCTCCCTAATAAAGACTTGTGTGAGATGTACGCATGGTTTTGGATGCGATAGTCATGGGTTTCACTTTTTGACGCTAATCAAACTAGAACGAAGTAACACAGTCTATTAATCACCTCTTTCTTTGTAAATTAAAAACAACCAATGAAACAATATGAAGGTCTCCCTAAATGAAGACTTGTGTGAGATCTACGCATCGTTTTGGACGCGATAGTGATGTGATTGTTCCTTTTGATGCTAATTTTAACTAGAATGAAGTAATAGGACTCATAATCACCTATATTTTGACAATTTGAGAGAACTAATCAAACAATCAGAAGGTCTCCCTAAATGAAGACTTGTGTGAGATGTACGGATCGTTTTGAATGCACTAGTGAAAGGATTGCTCCTTTTGATGCTAATCAATCTAGAACGAAGTCATAGGACTCATAATCATCTATTTCTTTGACAAGTTGAGAGAACCCATGAAACAATAAGAAGGTCTCCTAAATCAAGACTTGTGTGAGATGTACGCATCGTTTTTAACGCGGTAGTCATTGATTAGTTCCTTTTGATGCTAATCAAATTAGAACGAATTAATAGGACTCCTAATCACCTCTTTCTTTGACAATTTTAGAGAACCAATGAAATAATAAGAAGGTCTCCCTAAATGAAGGCTTGTGTGAGATGTACGCATGACTCTGAACGCGATAGTCATGGGTTTCTACTTTTGACGCTAATCAAACTAGAACGAAGTAATACAACTCTTATTCATCTCTTTCTTTGTAAATTCGAAACAACCAATGAAACAATATGAAGGTCTCCTAAATGAAGACTTGTGTGAGATCTACGCATCGTTTTGGACTCGATAGTCATGGGTTTCTCCTTTTTAACTCTAATCAAACTAGAACGAAGTAACAAAATCTCTTAATCACCTCTTTCTTTGTAAATTCGAAACAACCACTGAAACAATATGAAGGTCTCCCTAAATGAAGACTTGTGTGAGATGTACGCATGGTTTTGGACGCGATAGCCATGGGTTTCTCCTTTTGACGCTAGTCAAACTAGAACGAAGTAATACAACTCTTAATCACCTCTTTCTTTGTAAATTCGAAACAACCAATGAAATAATATGAAGGTCTCCCTAAATGAAGACTTGTATGAGATTTACGCATCGTTTTGGACGCGATAGTGATGGGATTGCTCCTTTTGATGCTAATTTCAACTAGAATGAAGTAATAGGACTCATAATCACCTATATTTTAACAATTTGAGAGAACTAATCAAACAATAAGAAGGTCTCTCTAAATGAAGATTTGTGTGAGATGTACGGATCGTTTTGAATGCACTAGTGATTGGATTGCTCCTTTTGACGCTAATTAAACTAGATCGAAATCATAGGACTCATAATCACCTCTATTTTACAATTTTAGAGAACCAATTAAACAATAAGAAGGTCTCCATAAATCAAGACTTGTGTGACATGTACGCATCGTTTTGGACGCGATAGTGATGTGATTGCTCCTTTTGATGCTAATTTCAACTAGAACGAAGTAATAGGACTCATAATCACTTATATTTTGACAATTTGAGAGAACTAATGAAACAATAAGAAGGTCTCCCTAAATAAAGACTTATGTGAGATGTACGCATGGTTTTGGACGCGATAGTCATGGGTTTCACTTTTTTGACGCTGATAAAACTAGAACGAAGTAACACAGTCTCTTAATCACCTCTTTCTTTGTAAATTCAAAACAACCAATGAAACAATAGGAAGGTCTCCCTAAATGAAGACTTGTGTGAGATCTACGCATCGTTTTGGACGCGATAGTGATGGGATTGCTCCTTTTGATGCTATTTTCAACTAGAACGAAGTAATAGGACTCATAATCACCTAGATTTTGACAATTTTAGAGAATCAATGCAACAATAAGAAGGTCTCCCTAAATAAAGACTTGTGTGAGATGTACGCATGGTTTTGGATGCGATAGTCATGGGTTTCACTTTTTTGACGCTAATCAAACTAGAACGAAGTAACACAGTCTATTAATCACCTCTTTCTTTGTAAATTAAAACAACCAATGAAACAATATGAAGGTCTCCCTAAATGAAGACTTGTGTGAGATCTACGTATCGTTTTGGACGCGATAGTGATGTGATTGCTCCTTTTGATGCTAATTTTAACTAGAATAAAGTAATAGGACTCATAATCACCTATATTTTGACAATTTGAGAGAACTAATCAAACAATCAGAAGGTCTCCCTAAATGAAGACTTGTGTGAGATGTACGGATCGTTTGAATGCACTAGTGAAAGGATTGCTCCTTTTGATGCTAATCAATCTAGAACGAAGTCATAGGACTCATAATCATATTTTTTGACAAGTGAGAGAACCCATGAAACAATAAGAAGGTCTCCTAAATCAAGACTTTGTGAGATGTACGCATCGTTTTTAACGCGGTAGTCATTGATTAGTTCCTTTTGATGCTAATCAAATTAGAACGAATTAATAGGACTCCTAATCACCTCTTCTTTGACAACTTTAGAGAACCAATGAAATAATAAGAAGGTCTCCCTAAATGAAGGCTTGTGTGAGATGTACGCATGACTCTGAACGCGATAGTCATGGGTTTCTACTTTTGACGCTAATCAAACTAGAACGAAGTAATACAACTCTTAATCATCTCTTTCTTTGTAAATTCGAAACAACCAATGAAACAATATGAAGGTCTCCCTAAATGAAGACTTGTGTGAGATCTACGCATCGTTTTGGACTCGATAGTCATGGGTTTCTCCTTTTTAACTCTAATCAAACTAGAACGAAGTAACAAAATCTCTTAATCACCTCTTTCTTTGTAAATTCGAAACAACCAATGAAACAATATGAAGGTCTCCCTAAATGAAGACTTGTGTGAGATCTACGCATCGTTTTGGACTCGATAGTCATGGGTTTCTCCTTTTTAACTCTAATCAAACTACGAACGAAGTAACAAAATCTCTTAATCACCTCTTTCTTTGTAAATTCGAAACAACCACTGAAACAATATGAAGGTCTCCCTAAATGAAGACTTGTGTGAGATGTACGCATGGTTTTGGACGCGATAGCCATGGGTTTCTCCTTTTGACGCTAGTCAAACTAGAACGAAGTAATACAACTCTTAATCACCTCTTTCTTTGTAAATTCGAAACAACCAATGAAATAATATGAAGGTCTCCTAAATGAAGACTTGTATGAGATTTACGCATCGTTTTGGACGCGATAGTGATGGATTGCTCCTTTTGATGCTAATTTCAACTAGAATGAAGTAATAGGACTCATAATCACCTATATTTTAACAATTTGAGAGAACTAATCAAACAATAAGAAGGTCTCTCTAAATGAAGATTTGTGTGAGATGTACGGATGTTTTGAATGCACTAGTGATTGGATTGCTCCTTTGACGCTAATTAAACTAGACGAATCATAGGACTCATAATCACCTCTTTATTTTACAATTTAGAGAACCAATTAAACAATAAGAAGGTCTCCATAAATCAAGACTTGTGTGACATGTACGCATCGTTTTGGACGCGATAGTGATGTGATTGCTCCTTTTGATGCTAATTTCAACTAGAACGAAGTAATAGGACTCATAATCACTTATTTTGACAATTGAGAGAACTAATGAAACAATAAGAAGGTCTCCCTAAATAAAGACTTATGTGAGATGCATGGTTTTGGACGCGATAGTCATGGGTTTCACTTTTTGACGCTGATAAAACTAGAACGAAGTAACACAGTCTCTTAATCACCTCTTTCTTTGTAAATTCAAAACAACCAATGAAACAATAGGAAGGTCTCCCTAAATGAAGACTTGTGTGAGATCTACGCATCGTTTTGGACGCGATAGTGATGGGATTGCCTTTTGATGCTATTTTCAACTAGAACGAAGTAATAGGACTCATAATCACTAGATTTTGACAATTTAGAGAATCAATGCAACAATAAGAAGGTCTCCCTAAATAAAGACTTGTGTGAGATGTACGCATGGTTTTGGATGCGATAGTCATGGGTTTCACTTTTTGACGCTAATCAAACTAGAACGAGTAAACAGTCTATTAATCACCTCTTCTTTGTAAATTAAAACAACAATGAAACAATATGAAGGTCTCCCTAAATGAAGACTTGTGTGAGATCTACGTATCGTTTTGGACGCGATAGTGATGTGATTGCTCCTTTGATGCTAATTTTAACTAGAATAAAAAGTAATAGGACTCATAATCACCTATATTTTGACAATTTGAGAGAACTAATCAAACAATCAGAAGGTCTCCCTAAATGAAGACTTGTGTGAGATGTACGGATCGTTTGAATGCACTAGTGAAAGGATTGCTCCTTTTGATGCTAATCAATCTAGAACGAAGTCATAGGACTCATAATCATTTATTTCTTTGACAAGTTGAGAGAACCATGAAACAATAAGAAGGTCTCCCTAAATCAAGACTTTTGTGAGATGTACGCATCGTTTTTAACGCGGTAGTCATTGATTAGTTCCTTTTGATGCTAATCAAATAGAACGAATTAATAGGACTCTAATCACCTCTTTCTTTGACAACTTTAGAGAACCAATGAAATAATAAGAAGGTCTCCCTAAATGAAGGCTTGTGTGAGATGTACGCATGATCTGAACGCGATAGTCATGGGTTTCTACTTTGACGCTAATCAAACTAGAACGAAGTAATACAACTCTTAATCATCTCTTTCTTTGTAAATTCGAAACAACCAATGAAACAATATGAAGGTCTCCCTAAATGAAGACTTGTGTGAGATCTACGCATCGTTTTGGACTCGATAGTCATGGGTTTCTCCTTTTTAACTCTAATCAAACTAGAACGAAGTAACAAAATCTCTTAATCACCTCTTTCTTTGTAAATTCGAAACAACCACTGAAACAATATGAAGGTCTCCCTAAATGAAGACTTGTGTGAGATGTACGCATGGTTTTGGACGCGATAGTCATGGGTTTCTCCTTTTGACGCTAGTCAAACTAGAACGAAGTAATACAACTCTTAATCACCTCTTTCTTTGTAAATTCGAAACAACCAATGAAATAATATGAAGGTCTCCCTAAATGAAGACTTGTATGAGATTTACGCATCGTTTTGGACGCGATAGTGATGGGATTGCTCCTTTTGATGCTAATTTCAACTAGAATGAAGTAATAGGACTCATAATCACCTATATTTAACAATTTGAGAGAACTAATCAAACAATAAGAAGGTCTCTCTAAATGAAGATTTGTGTGAGATGTACGGATCGTTTTGAATGCACTAGTGATTGGATTGCTCCTTTTGACGCTAATTAAACTAGATCGAAATCATAGGACTCATAATCACCTCTTTATTTACAATTTTAGAGAACCAATAAACAATAAGAAGGTCTCCATAAATCAAGACTTGTGTGACATGTACGCATCGTTTTGGACGCGATAGTGATGTGATTGCTCCTTTGATGCTAATTTCAACTAGAACGAAGTAATAGGACTCATAATCACTTATATTTGACAATTTGAGAGAACTAATGAAACAATAAGAAGGTCTCCCTAAATAAAGACTTATGTGAGATGTACGCATGGTTTTGGACGTGATAGTCATGGGTTTCACTTTTTTGACGCTGATAAAACTAGAACGAAGTAACACAGTCTCTTAATCACCTCTTTCTTTGTAAATTCAAAACAACCAAGAAACAATAGGAAGGTCTCCCTAAATGAAGACTTGTGTGAGATCTACGCATCGTTTTGGACGCGATAGTGATGGGATTGCTCCTTTTGATGCTATTTTCAACTAGAACGAAGTAATAGGACTCATAATCACCTAGATTTGACAATTTAGAGAATCAATGCAACAATAAGAAGGTCTCCCTAAATAAAGACTTGTGTGAGATGTACGCATGGTTTTGGATGCGATAGTCATGGGTTTCACTTTTTTGACGCTAATCAAACTAGAACGAAGTAACACAGTCTATTAATCACCTCTTTCTTTGTAAATTAAAAACAACCAATGAAACAATATGAAGGTCTCCCTAAATGAAGACTTGTGTGAGATCTACGTATCGTTTTGGACGATAGGATAGTGATGTGATGCTCCTTTTGATGCTAATTTTAACTAGAATAAAGTAATAGGACCATAATCACCTATATTTTGACAATTTGAGAGAACTAATCAAACAATCAGAAGGTCTCCCTAAATGAAGACTTGTGTGAGATGTACGGATCGTTTTGAATGCACTAGTGAAAGGATTGCTCCTTTTGATGCTAATCAATCTAGAACGAAGTCATAGGACTCATAATCATCTATTCTTTGACAAGTTGAGAGAACCCATGAAACAATAAGAAGGTCTCCCTAAATCAAGACTTGTGTGAGATGTACGCATCGTTTTTAACGCGGTAGTCATTGATTAGTTCCTTTTGATGCTAATCAAATTAGAACGAATTAATAGGACTCCTAATCACCTCTTTCTTGACAATTTAGAGAACCAATGAAATAATAAGAAGGTCTCCCTAAATGTAGGCTTGTGTGAGACGTACGCATGACTCTGAACGCGATAGTCATGGGTTTCTACTTTTGACGCTAATCAAACTAGAACGAAGTAATACAACTCTTATTCATCTCTTTCTTTGTAAATTCGAAACAACCAATGAAACAATATGAAGGTCTCCCTAAATGAAGACTTGTGTGAGATCTACGCATCGTTTTGGACGCGATAGTCATGGGTTTCTCCTTTTTAACTCTAATCAAACTAGAACGAAGTAACAAAATTTCTTAATCACCTCTTTCTTTGTAAATTCGAAACAACCACTGAAACAATATGAAGGTCTCCCTAAATGAAGACTTGTGTGAGATGGTACGCATGGTTTTGGACGCGATAGTCATGGGTTTCTCCTTTTGACGCTAGAAAACTAGAACGAAGTAATACAAATCTTAATCACCTCTTTCTTTGTAAATTCGAAACAACCAATGAAATAATATGAAGGTCTCCCTACATGAAGACTTGTATGAGATTTACGCATCGTTTTGGACGCGATAGTGATGGGATTGCTCCTTTTGATGCTAATTTCAAACTAGAATGAAGTAATAGGACTCATAATCACCTATATTTTAACAATTGAGAGAACTAATCAAACAATAAGAAGGTCTCTCTAAATGAAGATTTGTGTGAGATGTACGGATCGTTTTGAATGCACTAGTGATTGGATTGCTCCTTTTGACGCTAATTAAACTAGATCGAAATCATAGGACTCATAATCACCTCTTTATTTTACAATTTTAGAGAACCAATTAAACAATAAGAAGGTCTCAATAAATCAAGACTTGTGTGACATGTACGCATCGTTTTGGACGCGATAGTGATGTGATTGCTCCTTTTGATGCTAATTTTAACTAGAATAAAGTAATAGGACTCATAATCACCTATATTTTGACAATTTGAGAGAACTAATCAAACAATCAGAAGGTCTCCCTAAATGAAGACTTGTGTGAGATGTACGGATCGTTTTGAATGCACTAGTGAAAGGATTGCTCCTTTTGATGCTAATCAATCTAGAACGAAGTCATAGGACTCATATCATCTATTTCTTTGACAAGTTGAGAGAACCCATGAAACAATAAGAAGGTCTCCCTAAATCAAGACTTGTGTGAGATGTACGCATCGTTTTAACGCGGTAGTCATTGATTAGTTCCTTTTGATGCTAATCAAATTAGAACGAATTAATAGGACTCCTAATCACCTCTTCTTTGACAATTTTAGAGAACCAATGAAATAATAAGAAGGTCTCCCTAAATGAAGGCTTGTGTGAGACGTAGCATGACTCTGAACGCGATAGTCATGGGTTTCTACTTTTGACGCTAATCAAACTAGAACGAAGTAATACAACTTTATTCATCTTTCTTTGTAAATTCGAAACAACCAATGAAACAATATGAAGGTTCCCTAAATGAAGACTTGTGTGAGATTACGCATCGTTTTGGACGCGATAGTCATGGGTTTCTCCTTTTTAACTCTAATCAAACTAGAACGAAGTAACAAATTTCTTAATCACCTCTTTCTTTGAAATTCGAAACAACCACTGAAACAAATGAAGGTCTCCCTAAATGAAGACTTGTGTGAGATGGTACGCATGGTTTTGGACGCGATAGTCATGGGTTTCTTTTTGACGCTATCAAACTAGAACGAAGTAATACAAATCTTAATCACCTCTTTCTTGTAAATTCGAAACAACCAATGAAAAATAATGAAGGTCTCCCTACATGAAGACTTGTATGAGATTACGCATCGTTTTGGACGCGATAGTGATGGGATTGCTCCTTTTGATGCTAATTTCAACTAGAATGAAGTAATAGGACTCATAATCACCTATATTTTAACAATTTGAGAAACTAATCAACAATAAGAAGGTCTCTCTAAATGAAGATTTGTGTGAGATTACGGATCGTTTTGAATGCACTAGTGATTGGATTGCTCCTTTTGACGCTAATTAAACTAGATCGAAATCATAGGACTCATAATCACCTCTTTATTTTACAATTTTAGAGAAAATTAAACAATAAGAAGGTCTCAATAAATCAAGACTTGTGTGACATGTACGCATCGTTTTGGACGCGATAGTGATGTGATTGCTCCTTTGATGCTAATTTCAACTAGAACGAAGTAATAGGACTCATAATCACTTATATTTTGACAATTTGAGAGAATAATGAAACAATAAGAAGGTCTCCCTAAATAAAGACTTATGTGAGATGTACGCATGGTTTGGACACGATAGCCATGGGTTTCACTTTTTTGACGTGATAAAACTAGAACGAAGTAACACAGTCTCTTAATCACCTCTTTTTGTAAATTCAAAACAACCAATGAAACAATATGAAGGTCTCCCTAAATGAAGACTTGTGTGAGATCTACGCATCGT